>JAEOAD010000032.1:8050000-8310000 GCA_036365145.1 Orientallactaga sibirica | reverse complement strand
ATGGAAACTTACCTTTAATGGCGCATCTCTTCCTGCCATGCTGTGGAGGCCACCTTTGTGGCACATAGGGTCACTTCTGGAGTAGAATTCCTTGCTGCAATTGGCCTTTTCGGCTTGGATGTTCTCCTTGTGGGGTGCCTGTGGCACAGGAGGCAAGGTGAGTCATGAGTGGCTGCAGAGGTGGCATCTGGTCAGCCTCACCAAGCAACATCCATTCCCCTTTTGGTGACACTGCAGGAGACTGCGGCTGCCCTGAGCACCAGACAGCCTGGGTTTATCTTTAAGAACCACTGGGGGATATGGTGGTCCTGGAAAATGGTATCTGGGCACCAGTCCTCGGGCTGTGATGAGGGGAGCATTCTTCATTCCTCGTTCAGCTCTTCAGTGGATGTGGGTCCTCCCACCAAGGAGCATTTCAGCAGTTCACTCATAAAATCAATAGTGAAAGTTTTTAGGTTTTCAAAATGTTGCCTGGCTCCAAATGTAAGACCCAGCCGAAGGGAAGAGGCGTTTGTAGAGTGGACTTCAATGGGCCTAAAAGAGTACTTCATATTGAGCTGGCCATGTTTGCTCTACTAATTGGCGCTTGTTTTTCTTAAGACGATGAGATGTGACCTTACAGTGATGTCTCTGCCCTTGATCACATATCAGTTGTCCCGACGATACCACTTGATGCAATACCCCAGCCCTCCATGGAGCCCTCGTTGATAATGCTGGTCATCACATACGCAGGTTTGTGGCTTGTCTGGGGGCTCTGCTCGCCGCTGCATGTTGGTGGCGTCGTGGGGTGCTCTCTGCATGTTTCTAACCGATCTGGAACCTGGGCTCCCTAAACGTGATTTTTATTTATTTTTCACTGAGATGTCTGACGCTTAAACTGAGCACATGGAGACATGATTCTGTAAGGTCTGTACTCAGAAAAGGCCCATTATTGCACCTTAGTTCACATGCCATCGGCCTGTTGAAGCCTTGTGGCTGAGACCAAGATGTATGCTCCAGCCACAGGAACTAAAAAATCCTACTTTGTAGTATGCCACTGTTTAGGTAGTCAACATGTAATTTTTTAAGCACCTGCACTCTTTTGATTCTACACTGGCAATCCAATTCAAATTTTCTAAATGTTTTAGGTGAATTCACAACGTGTCACTAGAATAGGCCATTAGGAAAAGGATAAAAATTAGACAGAATATGCATGAGTTGCTGAGAGTCACTTTTACCATCGTGATCTTTGTACTGTAGTCATTCATATTAGCAGTCATGTGCACGGATAACAAAGGTAAATATAACAGTCAATAACCCTTTGCTGCTGTCTTGGCTCTGGGTTGTGCATTTTGGTTACGTGACTGACTGGAGTTCGGAGGATGAAGCAGGACAGGTGGCAACCGAAGCATCACCAAGAGTCCCGAGGGAATGAAGAGAGAAGCAGGTGAGGGCAAATTTCCATTTGGTGTTCCTTTCCCCAAAGGTATAGTCCTACAAGCAAACATTATGAGTGTGACAGTTGGGAAACACACCCATAACATGCCCAAACATTTATGCTGCTCTTCAATTAACACCCGGCCCTATGCTGCCGTATGGACTCCTGTGTCTGTCAGAGAAGGAGGTCGGAAGATTGGCAGAAGTCCAAAGGCATGGCAGCCATGACAGCAAGGTGAGAAACGAGGCATCTGAAGAGCCTTGCAGGGTCGCCAGTGTTTGTAGAAGAGAAGCTTGAAGAAGGTGGTTTAGCGTTCCAGCTTGGTCCATTGTGGGGAGGTAGCCAGCGGCTCATCATTGAAGCCTTATAGTTCATTGTGTTGGAATTAAGTCAGATCCACAGGAGAAGGCTGCACTGATCCCACCCTGAAGTGGTCACTTGCACATACGTGGTGGACCACTGCTCTGGAGGGAATGACATGTTTCACTTTGAAAGAGGTGGAAGGCTGTTGGTCTCGGAGGCGGTCACACATTTTTCTTCATGTTGGGCACAGGGAGGAAGAAACCTTCCTGAAAAATTCACTTCTGGATGTTGGGACAACTGAGGCCATGCACAGAATTTTGGGATGACAAGCTGAAGTATTCTGTTCCTTGGTTATTCTGGGATGACCCTGTCAACTGAGTGTTACAAGCAGCCCACAGACTCCATCACAGAGAGCTGGAGAGAAACTTTGAGAACTTTAACTTCTTTGGGAAATAAAGTACTCCTTTTTTCAGTGAATGTATTGGCTGGCTGTAGAAGATGATAATTTAAAAGGTTAGGGAGGGGGGTTCTTTTCCCTGTAGGTTTTAATGTTGGATGCTTTATGCAAATGGCTCATGCTTTAAAAGCCCCATCGTGTCTGCATATACCTAAAGTACACAACGGCAGCATCTTTCTTCCCTGTAAAATTCAAAATTTAACAAGGAAAATGGCAAGCTCCTTGTATTGTTTTCCACTTAACCTTGAATTACCATACACCAGACTGCAGGGTTGTTTACCTAAATTTGCAGTAATATGGATTATTAAGTGTATGTCTTATCACACAATCCAAAATTTAAGAAGTCTGCAACACTACATCAAACCAAGTAAAATGAGAAAACTTAAATACATCGGAGGGGAGGGAAAGTAAGTGTCATGTAAAGTGGCATACAGAGGTAGTGTTGCAGGTCTAGGGTCTGTTTCTCTATCCCTAGTTGTATGACCTTGTGTGAGTCACTTCACAATAGAACCTCGTTTTCACATCTAAGAAATACAAGGCTCGGATTAGGTCATCACCCAGTTCCCTTCAGTTCTGAACCCCTTTATTTTACAATCTGTGTTCAACCTCTCCAGGAGAATTGCTCCTTATTTTTCTATGCCCGCTGTGTGAGTGACAACATGCTCCAACTGTCACTCTTTCTCATGTATAACTGGGTGGTTTGCAGGTTTGTTAATAAGCATGTGTTGACTTCAGAACTCAGGGTTGGGCCATCCCCCCACTCCTTCCTTTATAGGCTGAGTGGTTCTTTAAATATGGTGTCCCTGCTTGTTGATAAGGAACTCACTCAGTGTCCTCCCCCTTCAACACAGCCAAGACCAGAGGTAGCTCCGCAAGCTTTTTCTTACCCTTGGCCTAGCTCATGTGACTCGCTGAAGGTGTAGGGAATGGGCTGAGGGTGTGGCAGGATGTCCAACAAAGAGACACCTCTCTTGAAATAGTGGCTAGGTGGCAGAGCTGAGTATGCAGGCCTGGAGACCACAAGGGACTTCATCTTGGTTAGGGGCTAGTGTGAATTTCTTTAGGATACTTGGACCAGAGTGATTATAACTGCTCAAGCTCTACATTTGGCCTAAGAGAATCTGTAGAAGATAGGTTGAAGCAATTCAAGACATTTGACTTTGTGCAGTATATATGTGTGTGTGTGTGTATATATATATATATGTATATATGTGTGTGTGAATGTATTTGAAAACCAGCAGTCTTGTGATATCATCAGCTCTTTCTGTGTTGACTTTGATGTGACACTGTATTTAATTTCTAATATGTGACATTACCTTCGGATAGAGTAGATGTAAAGCCATTGGAGCCTTGGGGATTGCCCGCTAGTACCCTGGATAGCTCTCTGCTCTGAACATCTTTGAAGTTGGGTCAGGGTATGTGAGGATGGAGAGTGACTTTTGTATCTGATGATCTAAAAAGGATGTATGTATACATTATAAGCTTAAGATATGTGTAACTTCTGCATGTTTTCTAAGGCATTGATTATTCTAAATATCCCCCAGTTTGAAATTTATGCTAAGAATGTTGGAAAAGGAGAAAATATATTAGGATTTGGAGGTTCATTGCAGTCACAAAAGGTTGTTGACAAATCCATTGCCTTTTGTAATGGGGGAAAAAGTGTCTCCTGCTGGATCGTTCAGGTTTCTGGATGCTTTCTTCAAAAGGAACCCAGATCTCTGGGATGCACGCAGCAAGTCTGAGGCCCTGGGCTCATCTCTCTGGTCCCTAGCTGAGCTTAGTTATGCACAGAGGTCCTTTTTAGGTGACATATCATGTTGTATTCCAAAGTACACTTTCCTTTAATTTACAACTTAATTTTCAACCTAATTCGGAAGATTGATACTATAATGCTATTTGCAGAAGTATTGAAATGTCAGTAAGTTTTATTGTCGTAATAAAGAGTATTCCATATATCACACACTCTATAGGGATCCGTGCTTTTTGCATAGATCTTCATAGCAACAACCAGTGGCTAAATGCTGGCAATCATTAATTTTTAAAGAAGACATGGTTATGACGAGTTGAGGGATTAAGGCTGGTGGTGAGGAATGAACTTTAATTTTTTTGACACACTTTTTTTTTTGGTTGCATACCAAGGTGAGGCGACAGCAAGATGATAAAAAATGACCCAAATCCCAGGTTCCTAATACTTAAAATGCTGTCTGCTCATAAAAAGATTTTAGTCAGGGAGAGGCCATCTTTGAGCTCCTTGTAACAAATGGGTATCAGTGGCCCATGAAATAATCAATGCCACTAATCCATCCTAGGGCCTGCCAATATGTTAATGGCCCCGGTGCATCGTTATTGCTACAAGCCCATAAATCATTCCGGTACCAGAATGCATTGCTGTCGAGGCCTCAAACCCCTCGCCCGGAATAAAATGCTGTCTCCCAACAATTAATGTCCAAACATTTTGCAGGCTTGTGCCTTGATTGTTTTCAGATGCTAAAAAAGTAAGCGGGAGAGATTGTAAATCAATAAAACTGCAAGACAAAGTGTTTTAATAATAGGAAGGTTCAGAGTAAATCATAGTTCCGTGTTTATTATTGCTTTTTGGGGGTGATAAATAAATAGTTATGTCCTGCTACCCAACAAGGCTACCAAGTTAGCAGGAAGGCACTAAAGTCCAGGCCTGTCCCTTCTGGAGGAGGTTTTCTTCTTTTAGTTTGTGGAGCACAAAGGGGCTGATGCCAGGCACAACCCAGCTGTGTCACAGGGTCACATTGTGGATGGTGGATCTGTTGGGGTGGCTGTCCAAGGAGGTGGTTTGCTATTGTTAATAGCAAAAGTAGCTCAGTGTAAAGTCATCTGAGGTCCAGAATGACAAGTACGATGCCATTTCACTGTGTGATGCTTCATGTGCCTGTAGTGACGTGGATGAAGGAAACCTATCAAACACAAAATATGAGCTAGTCTAGGGTCCCTTGGGGTGGGAGGGGGTGCAGGCATCCATGTTTGTTTCCATTAGCTCATCTGGCCCTGGGAGGTTGACATTGGTCATACAAATGCATCATATTAGACTAGAGAGAGACTCTGCATGATGTCATCTAGGAAACAATTGTGTCCAATGGATCTGGTTCCCTTTGGTCTGTGTCAGTTTAGTCTGCTATGGAAGGTGGTGAGGAAGAGGATGGGAAGTCGTTACCTCCACCTAGTCCAGACCAAGTTTGCTTCCGCCCATTACAGTGTTGCTCTGTGCGCTGGTGACTGCCAGCGCTTCAGCTTGCACAGGTGGGCTCGTTGTTGCCACGGGAGCAGCAAGCTTAAGGGAAGTAGCGTGGAGGGCGGGTTTGTGACAAATGGGATAGTGTGCTGGATTCGGACCATGAGTCGAATCGGGACCATTTCACTCAGGTTGAGCCCAGGTCCCATGCCAGGCTGAATGCTGTAATGAACCAGGAAAGGAAGCAGAGTAGATGTGGGATCGCGGATCCTCCTCTCAGCTTTCACTTAGCTCCAGTGGTGGAAAGGCCATGTTTACTCACAAGCACCATAAACTGTCAGAGCCTCCAAGCACACCTTCCGTGCCTGCCACATAGCAGCAGAAGGAAGACACTGCTGACCCTGGCCAGGAAGCCTCTCTCTTGCAGCCTTATGTCCCTGGCGCCCAGCACTGATGGGTATTCAGAGTCTATTTTGGTCATCAGGAAATAACTCAGGAAAAGGCCAGAAAAACAGTGGCTCCATATAGACAGAAAGACAATTAAAACTGATATGACTCTTAACAGAAGTGGCAAGAGCAGGCAGGATGGAAGTAATTTATTCAACGAATTGTCCAAATACATAAAATTGTACTGATGTATGGTGTAGTGGTGGGACAGTGGAAAATTTGATAGTTGTTTCCGTTGTATGAATTACTCAGACAGGATGCCTTTGTAAAGTATGGGGGGGGTTGTTTAATGTTCTGACAACAATTTAGATCCTGTTATGGTTATTGCAGTGTAATGCCATAGTAAAAATTGAACATGACACACCAGCAATTTATTATTTGTGTGTTTTTTAACCTTGAGTATCGAATTGTTTGTCCAAGCATATCCTTTGATTTGCAACGAAATTTATTGTTGATAAAAACAATCAGCTTTCCATTAGAAGCAAAAAAAAATTATTATTATTTTTGCCATGAACCATAAATTTAGGGGGGAAAATTCAGCCTAGGCTACAGGACTTATGACAGGTAGACTCATGACATTATATGGTAATTCAGCCTGAAGGAATAATTGTGACACTCTACTTGGTTGTGGAGTGTAATCGTGCTGTGAGGTTCAATTCACTGAAAGGCCAAATTATCTTCAACTACATTAGTCTGACAACCTATAATGCTCTGCAGAGGCAATTTGTAGACGTTTCGCATAGTTCCAGCAAACAGGCCTCCCCATTATGCCACCCATTAACAAATTTGTGTAGGGAGAAAAAAAAAAGTAACTTTTCCATTTTCCTGACTGTTTTCAAGCTTTGCAACAAAATAAATATCTGATTGCCATGCACTCTCTTAGTTTTAGGGAGTTTGTCCTAGGTATGAGAGAAGGAGGTGCGACTCTGAAGGTACGCAGCCCCAAGGCACGTTCATGTTTTTGTTGGCTGAAGCAGAGGTGTAGGGTGGTGGAGGGAGTGACCATATTTGGGGTAGGGGAGCTGTGGTCATGGTCAGAAGCCGGCTCAGACCTTTGTCTTGCCAGCTTTCGTGACATTAGAAACTTAAGATTGCAGCTCACTTGGCCAGTCTCTAAAGTGGGGACTCGGATCCTCCCATCTGGGAATCTCGGTAGAAGGGTTTCAAGAAAGTCCTTGCGATTGTCCCCAGCCATAACGGAGACCTTCATGTTGAGGGATTGCTGGAGGAGGTCATGTCTGCCATTTTGCTGTGCTGGTTTCAGTGAGTGGAGATGTAAGAGAAGTGTGATGCCCTCGGCCTGTGGCTTGGCCAACTCCAGGACAACACCCCAGGCTGTGTCACATTAGATGACCATACTTTGATCATCTCATGTCATGAATGAATAAACTGCCTCTGAGGTATATAAACTCAGACACACAATGTATTCGATGACATATTTAAAAAAATAATTGTTCATAAATTATGTCAGATGAATCCTGAAGATACTGGTCATATATGTGCAAGGTGTTTCTGCTTGTGGGGATGTGCTGAGCACTTGGGCTAAATGTCCTAAATACGTAGAAGGGTTGTTTCCACTTCATTTGGAATTTGGAGAACCAGGAAACTCTAGTCCTTTTTCTTCAAATGGTCACTGCCCCTTGGTTTTTGTTCTTTTAACTTACTCCTGCAGTCCCTTGATCATTTCCTGATGCAGGCCTATCTGGGTTAAGATGAAATTTACAGGGGTGATGGTGTGTGTGCCAAGGAAGGTGTGGTAGTTTGAATATATGTCCCCCAATATATTCAGTGTTTTACTTTATAGTTTGCATCTGCAATCACCTTGCTAGAGGCAAGGTCACTGGGGGCCGGTCTTAAGGTGTGGTGATGGGTTTGAGATTCCATTGTAAAGATATGCAAATATGTCTAGCAGGAGTTCCTGAAGTCTGCTGTGTGACTTTTTGGCTGTAGTTTTGCTCTGTTTGCTGTGGTGGCTGGTTGGCTTTGTCTTTCTCTCCTTGGCCCTGTGAAAAGCAGGCTGCTTCTCCTGCCTTTATGGAACTTCCCCTGGATCTGTAAGCTTCAATAAATAATATCCCTTCCTCCATAACTGTGCCTGGTCTGGAAGTTCATCTCAGCGAACCTGAAGCTGTCTGCTACAGTAAAGTGGTACCGAGGAGTGTGGGGTGAGATGAACCTGACCGTGTGGATGTTCGTCTTTTGCAACCTTTGTTTTGGAGGAATGGGCATGGACTTGGTGCTTGCAACTGAAGATGCCTTCTGGAGTGGTAAGCCAAGTTTTATGGACTATTCTGATGAGAGTTTGAGAATGCTAAGTGCAGATAGTACTGAACTTCGAGGCTTGGCTTATGTGGATTCTAAGGGGAAAGAAAGACTACAGAGGACTTTGTTGGAACTGGGCTACTGGCATAAGGGATGGCTACGTTCTGCTATCCAGGCCCAGAAAGTTTGATCAAGGTTAAATTTGTAATGGACTGATGTGCTTGGCTAAAGATATCGGACTGAGATTTTAAGATTTTGAGTTGGAAAACCTGAAGCAAGCTAAAAGTAGAGGCACTGAGACTGGTTAAGCTGCTATTGTTGACACATTAGCAATCTTAAGGAAGGTGGAAGGAAGGTGGCCTGACTTGATTTACATTAAAACAATGGAGAGGATGCCTGAGGAAAGACTGTTAAAAATGCAAACCCTTTGGAAAGAGCTGACTGGAGAAGGAACCTGCTTTTCAAGGCTATGGTTTATTTTGTCCCTGGATTAAGAATATGGCTGTGTCCTGCACACCTGGTATTAGTTTTGGAAATATGAAAAATGCATGGAGTGGTCATGAGTTGCACATGGTTCCAGGAGCCGCTGCTGAGATGCAGCATGAAGGCAGGGCATGAAGTCCCTGAGGAATAGGCTGGAAGAGCCTTTTGGAAGATGGACCGTGGTTTGCATGGAGACCTGAAGATGTTTTGGATATTCCAGGACTGTGCAAAAGGGCTACCATGGAGTGCAGTGTTGGCATGGGATGAAAGTTTTCCCTGGCGACTCTGCCCAGCTGGAGGGGCGGAATTGGAAAACTGGAAACTGTCAGTCTCTGGTTATATTGAACTTGAACTGCAGAAGTTTGATGATGGCTGATGATAGTTGAGTTTGCATTATTCTAGTCTCTCTTTGCTTTTTACCAGTTAAAAATGTTTACTCTGTGCCTTTACATGTTGAAAGTATTTAACTTGTTTGATTTTACAGGACTCACTATCTTAAGTTGATCAAGACTGTGAGAACCTTTGAAATTGGACTGAGTACAATTTACAATGTGTGATAGTTATTAATCTATTGGGGGCCAGGAGCTAAATATATTGGGGGCCAGGGGCGGAATGTGGTAGTTTGAATATATGTCCCCCAATATATTCAGTGTTTTACTTTATAGTTTGCATCTGCAATCACCTTGCTAGAGGCAAGGTCACTGGGGGCCGGTCTTAAGGTGTGGTGATGGGTTTGAGATTCCATTGTAAAGATATGCAAATATGTCTAGCAGGAGTTCCTGAAGTCTGCGGTGTGACTTTTTGGCTGTAGTTTTGCTCTGTTTGCTGTGGTGGCTGGTTGGCTTTGTCTTTCTCTCCTTGGCCCTGTGAAAAGCAGGCTGCTTCTCCTGCCTTTATGGAACTTCCCCTGGATCTGTAAGCTTCAATAAATAATATCCCTTCCTCCATAACTGTGCCTGGTCTGGAAGTTCATCTCAGCGAACCTGAAGCTGTCTGCTACAGAAGGCTAGACAGTCAAAATGGCTCAAAGGTGTCCTTTTTTTTTTTTTTTTTTTTTGTCATCTTTAGCTCAAGAGGTCTTGCCAAAGGGTCTCACACCTTATGGACAAAGGAGCCTAGGGATGAATCATGTGCTGTGTCTGTAGTAATTGATTTATAATTTATGATTTTATGAATTGTCAAACTTCCTACACCATTTTGGTGTAGGGTTCTGTAAATCACCGTGCCACCCTGTGATGTTATCCCCAGTGTCAGAGCCTGACCCTTCATTACCACAATCCATTAAGCCTCACACCTGCTGCTTTCTGCAGAGGTAATGGCTTTTCTTAAAGACAGATCTGGATTCAGCCCTTCCTGGAGAACTCAGAGCTGCACTCTTCATTTGGTGGTTTCTGAGTAACTTGGTCCAAAAGAAACAAGACGATAATTTTAACAATCATTTCCAAGGACTGTATCTGTCCTTCTCTTTTAACCGGTAGGAGTTTCTCTCTCTCTCTCTTATTAGTCCTTTCTTTTCTCTAAATGAACCTTACAGGACATGATTAGCTTTTTAAAGTGGAAATGTTGAATCAGTGATCATGTGTTAATTTCTTTTTCATATGTTTTAAAACGCAGACGTGTATGTGCATATCTATATGTATGTGTGTGTTTATGCATGTGTATGTGTATGTGTATACGTGTATATATATCTAGCTATTGTCTGTCTATCATCTATACTTAGGCTTTGTCACTTGTGGCCAGAGCTCTCATACCCCAGTGAACTGGATTTCCAAGGTGTAGTTGATAACGGTGGGATGATTGAGGAAGGTAGACACAATAATGCATTATTGCAAGTTGACATTAGCATGCTCCAGAAGAGGAGCCGGTCACTTCTGCTTTGAGACGCAGGATAGCCTTTGTGTGGAAGGCAAGGATGGAAACAGGAAGGGCTCAGGAGGTGCGGGGTGGGGAGGAGGAGACCCAGTGAGTCCGGAAGCAGTGATGGTGAGGAGCGTTCACAGAGAGAAGGAAACGAAGTTTCATTTGGTGGCGAATGGGGGTAATCGATCGTTCTGCAGGTCTGGAGTCCCAGTGGTGTAGTTAAGAACGAGCTGGAGCATCCGTGTTTACGCAGAATGCTCTCCCACTTAATGTCGCCTGAACTGTCGCTGGCTGACTTAGCATCCATAGGTGAGCCACCTGCAGAAAGGGCATGGAGGTAGATTATTGTTGACTTTATGGTTATGGAACCTAGCTAATCAGTGTGCCTGCTGGGCTATAACTTGTTATGCCTGAGTGGGTTTTATACCCGAACTTAAGGTATCTTAGCGGCAAAAGCAAAGCACGCTCGTTTCTCATGACCGTGGCCCCTACTGGGAGGGACAGTCTCATCTCCTCCAGAGGGAAAATGCAGTGGGTAAAACCCCATGACACATGCTTCCCCAGCGTGAGAAACGTGACTTCAAACCTACTGAGCATTTGGTTATGTGGAAAGAAAGTGCATGGAGGCTACCCCAGCACAAGAGGCTAGGAAGGTGTGGAGCCCACTGAGAGCTGGGATGTTTTGGAGCTCGCTCATTCCCCACACCCAACACCTTGAAATAGACTACTGTGGGTGCAGTGAGACCCTCACGGCCATTCTTCATGCAGATCTTGTCTTGATCTCAAATACAGAAGGACTTTTCCCATTGTTGTATTGCTCGGTGTTTGATTCCGCATGGTTCTAGTCTAAATATAGTCCACCTGGTGAGTACCACGGCCACTGTACAAACAGCTCTGACCGTCGACCGGGCCCATAAAGGTCACTGTTTAATTCTGTGTCATGGACTCCCTGCTTCACCCTCTTTCAAGTCGCTTTCTCCCTTGAGGAATTCTGTGAACGATGTTCCCTGTGTCCAGGATCTAGCTAGCTTTTTTGGTTTCTATCTTTGCCATCCTTTGCCTGATCTCTCTCCTCCATGGTGCCGCCGTGTGCTTGTTGTCTGTGGGCTGGTGGCTCCATCAGTGAAAGAGCGCGGGAGATCTGAAAGGCCACCATGGAAAATCCGTCCTCTGGGCCTGTGGAGGTGTGTTTGGGTCGCTGAGCTCAGCTGACAGCGGAAGACAAATGGGTAATGCGGATATTGCCCCAGCACCAGCCTGAAAGCTGACTTACAAAGTACCTGCTGTGGAGGTGAGGAACGTTAGGGCAACATCTTAGAAATTCACAAGAGTGATATTCCTGTCTTCATTGGGAAAGGTCACGAGCTTTATTTCAGTAAGACATGCATATGGTTATCACTCGCTTCTACTTTTCTCTCTGCCTTTCCAAATGTGTCTTATAGATGCACACTGTGCACATCTTGTGATTCCTTATTTTAAGAGCGCATGCTCTTTAAGGTGACAACATATAACATACCTACAGATACGATGTTAGCAAGTTATTTTACATAACAAACGAAGTTGGTAATCTCTGCATATTTGTTACCCTCTGTTAATTCCTTTTCTATTTTTATTTTGCAGAGTTGAGAAAGGACACCTCTAGTGATGGTTTGAAGCCTTTCTCATTTCATTTTATTGTTGCATACCTATCTCCACTAAAAATGCTAATGTTGGTGGATGGAAGCAATGCTGTACATTTCCGTCTCTTTCATGGATGGGTTTGTTTCCTGGAGTTATCTATTTTGGGGTGGGGAATCATTTGACTGAAATTTGCATTGAGGCCATGCCTGACTTTTTCCCCCCTCTCTTAATAAGGGGGAAAAAGGAAAGAGAACATACTTTTATTTTGACTATCTACTACAAGCCAGGTTCTGAATTATGCATGATTTCATAATGAACCTCTGAGGATATGATCCCAATTTCACAGATGAGGAAACTGAGGTTTAAAGAGGTTAAATATGTTGCCAGAAGACAGACAGAACACTTAGTAAAATCTGGATAGGAATGTTGATTTGACTCCAGTGCCTATACTTTTTTCAAGACACCAAAGCCCTCTTAGATACTTAACATCTCCATCTACCATACAAGGGAGTTCCCTGCCCCACCCACCCTGCATAACAACCCCATCCTACCATGAGAGGTCACTGTACAATCCTTACATGGTCTCATGACATTGCTTATATGATGATACTGAAAAGCTGTTGGGATTGTACATGTGACTTCTGAAAATGGACTGGCCAGTTACAAAGGATTCTGTCCTTGGACATTTATGACATGCTTTGTTCAGTGCTCTGGGCAGTGGAGCACATAGGCACTTGCATGCTGATACAGGGATACTAGAAACTTGGACCGTTGGCAGGAACTTGAATATCTGGCCCCGTGTTCTCAAGAAGAGCAAAGAAGACTAATGGGGATCACAAATGAACAGTGGATGTTTGTATTGAATGCAGGGGTGGCAGACCGTGCCCTCGATAAGAGTCTTGTAGAAAAGAGTGAGAAGCAGGGGATTCGTCAATTTCTGGAGCTCAACACAGGAACCCAGTATAGGGAAGCCCATGTAAGGCTAAGGAGAATGTAGCTAATGAAGGTCACATGCAATGGGTGGTAGATGGCTATGTCAGTCTGTGTGTGGGAGGCACAGTGACGATGGCGTCTCCGCTCTCCCCACTCCCACTGCCCACGGTGCACCAGTCATGTCCACCTTGCTGTGTCTCAAGTCCTGCCTCCTTCCTCCCCACTGTGCCTCTGCCCACCCAGGTCTCTACTTTTCACCTCTCGTTCTGATCTAAACAAGGCGCTTCTTCTGCCGAGCCCTTCCTCACTGCCCATTTGGGCTGGCTCCCTGCTACAGGATCCCTCGAGGGTCTCGCTCCTGAATCATAATATTGGTTATGGGCCATGTTTCATTTTATCATCTTGTGTGATTGTGTTCTTTACTCGACAGGGACTTACCATGAAGGGAAGGCAACTAGCAGAGACCCAAAAAATTAATCCCCTTAAAAAGAGAAATGACTGAATCCTTGTCCATTCTGTTCCCTAAGGAGGGACAGGCAGGAAGTTGCAAATGTCCATAGGCCTCACTAGGAAGGTTCACTTATGGATACTTGGGCAGAGTTTGTCACACTCCCCCGAGGAGGCAGATCTGTCATCAGCCCTCAAGTTCCTGGTTCATTTTCCTCTCAGTTCCTCAATGTTCCTTTGGGCATTATGAGAACATTTCCCCATTTTATGTAGATCTTCTGCTGAGGAACATCCTGGGACAGGAGCTCTTGGTATGAGCTGGTAGATTCTAGGATGTTCACCTCCCAAACCCAGTCATTCAAATGGGATCACAGACACTATGCCAGCTGTGGCGTCATTTCTTGAGGTGCGAGGTTCAGGCAGAAATACCAGTCTTGAACATGCTTGGTGGAAGGGTCCCAGAGCTGTGTCGTGTGAACTTCAGAGGATGTGTTCTCACATTTCAATGTAGCATGTTGTGATTGGGAAAGAACAGGGTACTCAAATTAGGTTGACTCAAATGGTGACAGGGGGACTGCTACATCCTGTGCACAGGGTTGTTTTTAATACTTTCTAGTGTCACCCTAATGTTTGCATTTTCCCATCACAATCTGCCTGAAAGCTACCATAAGCCACATCGTCCTTGGTACTGCTTGGATTGGCACACTCCTCTGTCTGGAGGCATGGTAATGGACGCAGGCTGCACCATGGAACACTGACTTCATTTTATTCATACTAAGATCTTTTTTTCTTGTCCTAGGGCCTTTGTAGAATGTGTCTCATGGAGGTTTAAAAATACATATTTGCCAGGCATGGTGACTCACGCCTTTAATCCCAGCACTCAGGAGGCAGAAATAGGAGGATCATCTTGAGTTAGAGGCCACCCTGAGATTACATAGTGAATTCCAGGTCAGTCTTAGCTAGAGTGAGACCCTGCCTTGAAAAACCAATAATAATAATAATAATAATAATGATAATAATAATAATGTATAATTTATTTGCAAGCAGAGAGAGAGAGAGAGACAGACAGACAGACAGACAGACAGAATGGGCACACCAGGGCCTCCAGCTACTGCAAACGAACTCTAGGTGCATGTGCCATGTTGTGCATCTGGTTTTACATGGTACTGAGGGATCAAACCAGGGTCATTAGATTTTTATAGGCAAGTGCCTTAACTGCTGAGCAATCTCTTCCACCCAAAAGAATAGTTCTACTCGTGTGTGTGTGTGTGTGTGTGTGTGTGTGTTTGAGGTAGGGTATCACTTTAGACCAGGCTGACCTGGAATTCACTCTGTAACCTCAGGCTGACTTCAAACTCATGGCAATCCTTCTACCTCTACCTCCCAAATGCTGGGATTAAAGGTGTGTGCGCCACCATGCTGGTGTCTCGTGGACTTTTTTTTTTTTTTTTAAGCAATCTGTGTATGCCTCTCTAGCTAATACACACCTCTCTTAGTATCTGTGAATACAAGGGCATGCCACTTCTTCCTTCATTGAATCTCGCCACACACACAGTGGTAGGTCCCTATCTTATAGCTCTCCAAGCTGGTGACTGAGTTGTCCTTTTTGTCCCCAACAGTGCAAAGACATTGGAGAGACCTGTCTTGATGTTTGAGAGGGGTGGTCCAACTCTCTGGGCTTAGGCTTCAAGCCACTGATGGGTATATTATGTGGCACCAGACAGAGACCTGCTACAGGCCAGATGTGTGGTATCTGTGGCTTCTTGCTTATCTCCGCAGCCTGTCACTCCAACCTAGGAGGAAATTAAATTGGCCCGGTGTGGCTCACTCTTCGCAGTGCTGTGAGCTGGTCTCCTCCACACCCTCAGCTTTTCTTGGTGATTGCAAATTGATTGCTTTATGATTTACGCACAGTAGCCACACATTTCCTTTGGAGACTCTAGTTTCTTATAGAGATCTTAAGCCTAGAACTTTTTATTGGGAAGAAAGGAAATGAACTTATTTGTTGTATCTATATAAAATTTAATATATAGGGAACTTGTTGGGCAGAGGAAAATTAAAAAAAAAAAAAAAAGGCCGACCCTGTCTCTGCTCATACTAATCTATACTTTTAACATTTTTTTGAGAGAGTGATTTATTTATACTGACAGCTTGTTACTGATGGTAGCTGCTGCCAGCTTCTGAAGTAATCTGATAACGTCAAAATGTGAAGGGAAGCTATAGGCTTTTTCTTGACTGACTTGCTATAAATCATGTACCTGGCTGGTGTCTATATAAGGATGCTGAGGTTGATACTGATGGAAATACAAATCAAACACAACACACGGTAACCTGATTCAGAGCTGGAGATTAGGGATTAAGCCTATTGGATTCATATTTTTAAGTGAAAGAGAGCAGATACACCAGGTTGTGCTTTGCAACTTCACAACTGTCCGATACGGCAACTCCAAGGACATCCGCTGTGTTTGAAATGGGAAGCCACAAAACTGACCATGTTCTTTCATTCCTTTGTTCATTCAACATATTTTTGGGTGGGGGGAGACTTAGGTATGCTGCTGTTATTGTCATAATTGTCATTGATTGTTTGCTTGTTTGTATGTGGTCCTGGGGCTAAGAACCTAGGGACTTGTGTGTGTGTGAGCAAGTGTTAGCTCCATGCTTAGCCCCCCCCTTTTATTTGAGGCAGGGGCTTTTATGTAGCCCAGGCTATATAACCTAGCTTCATGCTTAGCCCCCCCTTTTATTTGAGGCAGGGTCTTTTATGTAGCCCAGGCTATATAACCTAGCTCCATGCTTAGCCCCCCCTTTTATTTGAGGCAGGGTCTTTTATGTAGCCCAGGCTATATAACCTAGCTTCATGCTTAGCCCCCTTTTATTTGAGGCAGGGTCTTTTATGTAGCCCAGGCTATATAACCTAGCTTCATGCTTAGCCCCCCCTTTTATTTGAGGCAGGGTCTTTTATGTAGCCCAGGCTATAAAACCTAGCTTCATGCTTAGCCCCCCCTTTTATTTGAGGCAGGGTCTTTTATGTAGCCCAGGCTATATAACCTTCCATGCTTAGCCCCCCCCTTTTATTTGAGGCAGGGTCTTTTATGTAGCCCAGGCTATATAACCTAGCTCCATGCTTAGACCCCCTTTTATTTGAGGCAGGGTCTTTTATGTAGCCCAGGCTATATAACCTAGCTCTGTGCTTAGCCCCCTCTTTTATTTGAGGCAGGGTCTTTTATGTAGCCTAGGCTAGCCTGGAACTTATAATTCTCATGCACTCTCCTGTGCCATCACATTCAGAGCTGAGCTATTGTTTTTATCTGAAAACATGTTTATATTCATAAGCTGCATGAGTGTAGAACATTGCTAGTGTGTGCTCAGTGCTTCAGACAGTGTTTGGTCCAGACTGACAGTGAAGCTAGTGATCCATGTGGTTTGGAAGCTCAGAATTTAAACATTAGTGTGGACAGAACTCTGGAGTCCTTGTGTAAGCAGACTCATGCTTATCTCTGCACTGTCTGCAGAGGTCTTCATAGCTGTTTAGAAATTTTTGGCAAAGCACTTTTTTCCTATTGTAGCACAATTACTGATGAGTTGGTTTCTCCAACTGTAGCAGAATCTCAAATAAGGAAAAAGCCATGACCCATTAACCTTGGACTTTGCAGGGCCTGGCACACAGTTGGCATAGAACGATTGCCCATAGTCATAGCCTGACAGGATTTTTACAAAATTAACCACCTGTATCTCTGTATTTTTACATATACATAATCACATTGAAAAAAAAACAACAACAAAAATGTCTGCATTACATTCTAGCAGGACTTACCACATTCTATACAGGAGGACATGTACGCCATTCCTTCTGTTTGTCTGTAGTTTTGGTATTTTTTTCCCTGCTGTGACTAAGTATTACTTGTGAAATGAAATGGTGATAAAGGGGCAGTCATTTAAGATTAGCTTCTCATACCACTTTTATTTACACAGGAAAAAAGGTAAATTTGTGAGTAATTTTTGTGCATAATAAATTTTTATCACTTGGTTCAACCAAATGCACTGGGGGAGCTTGGTGACGAACACAGTCCTTTAGCCAATGGAGCTCCTCGTCTCAAGCACCTTGGGAATAAAGCTGGATCCTTCACTGGTGGGTGTGCTGAGGCAAGAGTACTGGTGCAAGAATCAGGCTCACCTAAGGTATTATATTTAGACCTGGAGCGTCCCCTCAAAGGTCTATGTGTTACATACAGACTTGGTCATCAGCTTATGGTGACTAGCAGGAGGAAGTTAGGTTACAGGGCAGATATGTTTGAGGAGGCCATCGGGACCCTGGCCTCTTCCTACTTGTCCCTCTGCTTCCTGGCTGTCATGATGCGTCCTCCACCACAGGCTCCTGCCACGATGTGCTGTGTCACACCAGGCCCAAAGGACCAAAGAAACGGAACCTGAGCAGTCTTTTTTCCTTCTGAGTACATTTAGCACAGGTATTTTGTATAGCAACAGAAAACTAATACAGAAGCCCACGTACCCTCTGTCAAAATATGTAAACTTATTTTTTGATTTTTTTTTTTCATTTTTTGGTTTTTCAAGGTAGGGTCTCACTCTAGCCCAGGCTGACCTGGAATTCACTATGTAATCTCAGGGTGGCCTCGAACTCTCAGTGATCCTCCTACTTTTGCCTCCCGAATGCTGGGATTAAGGGTGTGTGCCACCATGCCTGGCTATATGTAAACTTATAAGCCAGCATGCTATGTGTTAAACAATACACTTTAGGAATGGGACAAGACATTATAATTTGGAATTTTCCACCTCCTTGGGAAGCTGGGACATAGGCAGCATGGCTAGACCTGCAGTAGGTTTGTGGCTGTCCTCTACTCTGTGGGTGCTCACGTGTTTTGGGGCTGGAAGGAGCTGCTTATGTGCATAAGTAGATGTCACATGGAAGATGTGCTCTTCTTTGCTTATCACACACAGATATCCTTCAGGCCTATGGCTGCCAAATAGCGGCTCATTTTTGTGGCATGCACCAGGAATGGAGTTCCAGGAAGCTGGAGTTGTTCTTGGAAGGTAGAGACACACATTGGTATGCTTCTGGGCTCTGAAGACTTCTTAGAACATGAGGAGGGACAGAATGTGAAGACTAGAAGGGTCCTTCTTAGGCTCAGGCCTCAGAGCTGCACTGCTGGCAATTAAGAAATGCACAGAGAGGCTGGGGAGATGGCTCAGTGGTTAAAGGCACTTACTTGTGATACCCGCTGGCCTGGGTTCAATTTCCCAGTACCCACTTAAAGCCAAATATACAAAGTGGCACATGTGTCTATAGTTCATTTGCAGTGGCCAGAGACCCTGGCATGACCTTTCTCTTACTCTTTCCTCCCAAATAAATAAAACTATTCCATTAAAGAAATGCACAGGGAGGCTAATATTTCATGACATTCTTAAAGCAAGGCTTGTTTAAGGATAAGTGTCATGTCACTTGAATTCCAGGTACAAAGATCTTGGTCAGTTTGGGTCAGTGGCTTCAAATTTCACTGCATAAACTCTCTGGGTCAGGGTTGGACTAAAATGAAAACATGAGGTCTGGGGAGGTGGCTCAGCTGGTAAAATACTTGCCATACACGAGGCCCTGGCTTCTGATCCCCAGCACACACATTATAAAAGCCAGGCATGGTGGCATGTTTCTGTAATCCTAGTCCTTGGGAGGTGGAGATAAGAGGTTCCCTGGGGGTTGCTGGCTAGCTAGTCTAGCTGAATTGGGGAGCTCCACATTCAGTGAGAGACTGTCTCAAAAGATAAGGTAGGGGATAATTAAGAAAGACACTTGACATTGTCCTGTGGCCTCCACATGCTTGCATACACACACACACGTGCACACACTAACATATATGCACATAAATACCACACACAGAGGGAGAGATCAATATGTGGACTATGTCATGATTATGTCACTCCACATTACCCATGACACTCAGAGTCAGGTCACAGCCAAATTCTCAACTTGAAAACAAGTGTGAAAGTATGGCAGACACTTAGCACAATGGTGAGCACTGAATAAAAACTGATCTCTGTGTCTCACCATCCAAGAAAGGCCAGCTTGGATATATGACATTTTTAAATTTTTTTTTTTTTTTTGGCTGTTTAAGTGAGAACTGGAAAGAGGCTTGTGTGATGTACATTTGTCACTGTCAGGCTTGTCATGCCTACCCATCAGCATTCTGGTATGCTGCTCCTGTCCTATAAATGTCGTCTTCCTCCGTCTTCTTATCCTCACTCCACAAGCAAGCCCACCTGGCCTTCCACCTCGAGTCCCACAGTTAGCCTGTCCTTTCCCATACAGAGCGAACAGGGAGCAAGTTGTGGCCTGTGACTGAGGAAGCATGTGTTAGCGTCCTACCTTGTAGTTTGGCTCTCCATCCACACTGTTGCCAGAAAGAGAAAAGGAAAGGACAGGGAGGTTCCAGGGAGCTCTTGGCCATGTAGTTAGTATTGAATAGGGACAGTAGCCTGTGTGCTTGTTAAGGAGTAGACATGGCTGCCTCACCGTCTTCTCTTACTGGCTTAACTGCGTAGGTCTGGAGTAGTTTGTCATTTTCGTCTCCTTTGTCTGTTTATTGGGTTTGCCAAATGGATCTGAATTTGGAGGAGCAAGAAAAGGAGCTGACCCCAAGGCATGTCAGGATGGAGGTGTCCAGTGATTATGGAGAGAGAAAATGAGGCCATTCATGGTGGGCATAGTGAATAGTCTGCAGGGGCCACAGTTGAGGGACAAAGGCAAATTGTCGGCCTTGAGCACTGCAGTATGTTATTCAGTCTCGCTGGGTGTGTGTGTGGGGGGGGGGAGTAGAAAAATCTTACTGTGAATCCAGAGTCTTAGAAACACCATAGCTCTGCATCTGAGTTTCCTCACATCTTATGCTAGAAGATCATTCACTTCCTCTCTGTTCAAGTGTGTTAATTTTCAGGCCTCATCACACCAGTGCCCTATGGATACTTACCTGGAGTTCTGCAGATAAATATGAAGTCAGTGTTGAGCCAAATTATGTGTTCATTTGCTCAGTCTATTGTTGCGTTCCTCCTCTTTGCCAGACACAGTGCACGTTCCTGGCGTCACTGATAGGAATGTGTCATATGTCATATAGAGCTTCCCTTGTGTGCACATCTCCTGTTGACTCAGTAAATGCTGGAAGTTGAGCTGGCCTTGTTATTAAAAAAGTTGGGGGGGGGGGCTGGAGAGATAGCTTAGCGGTTAAGGCTCATGACTGCCAAGCCTAAGGACCCTGGTTCAGTTCTCCAGTTCCCACATAAGCCAGATGTACATGGTGGTGCATGCGTCTGGAGTTCATTTGCAGTTGCTAGAGGCCCATTCTCACACTCTTTCTCCCTCTCCTGTCTCTAATAAATAAATAAAAATAAAAAGTCTTAAAAAAAAAGAATGTAGCCTGGTGTGGTGGCACATACCTTTAATCCCAGCACTTGGGAGGCAGAAGTAGGAGGATCGACCATGAGTTTGAGGCCACCCTGAGGACTACATAGTGAATTCTAGGTCAGCCTGAGCTAGAGAGAGACCCTACCTCAAAAAAAAAAAAAAAAAAAAAAAAAAAAAAAAAGAAAGAAAAAGAAAAGAATGGAAGGTATGTTCACTGTTAGTGAAGAGCATTAAGACATAGGAAGAATTTTCCTTTCTAAGTCCCCCCCCCTCGCCCCCATGTCACTTTCTTACAGCATCTTGGAAGGGCCACTGCCCTATGCCCCACTGGATGCTCCAGTCCTCACGTGTCGCCCTGCTTTTTCCTTGTGTTTCTACCTGCCCTTTACCACTGATCTTCCCACCTCAGAGGCAATTGGCTTATCCATGGGAAGGACCACAGGCTGCCAACGCTCCTGCAGAGATACATGCTGCCCGGGAACAGAGCACTCTGTTGTCTTGGTGTCCCAGGTGCTTGAAACAGGAGTGGACACAGAAGAAACATCTATGCAATGGATTAATGAGCGAGTGTACATCTGGGAGCGACAGTGTAGCATTGAAATAATAGTGGAAAAACTTGGTGTCTTATCCATGAAGTCGTTAGTCCTGAGAAATTGGTGGCATCCATCTGTCAATGTTAGGGAAGTGTTTTGTATGGAGAGGTGGTGTTGGATCATGGCAGAATGGAGAGTGTTTGCATTGGGAAAAATGTGCCGGTTGCCTGGTTTGGGTTGAGGAAGCCTTCAGGGGTTTGCTGGATTAGGGGGGCTTCAGCCACCAGAAATTCCTTGCACTGTGCGACTGCCTGAAACAAGCAAGCTCCTAAAGTACCATCTTCTCCCTAGGGAAGGCAAGCTAGGCTGGATGTCACCTCCTGGCCAGCCATCTGGCAGCACCTCATGCCCTTTCTGGTATAACTTGAAGCTCTAAGCCCCATCTTGTCTCAGTTAAAAACTCATGTCCACATGGGCTCAAAGTACACTTTTGAGATATTTGCTATGAGTGTTTCTCCTCTGGCCTTGGTTTTGTGTGACAGTGACACAGTCATCACCTTCAGTCAGGCAACAGAAGACACTGCAAAATGCCCCCTTAGCTCAAGCTGCAGTAGGGCAGCCCAGAGTCCACACAGAGATAGCATATTCTGATTCTACTTACCTACACATCATCACTGGTAAAGATCTTTTACACCTGTCCATGATAAGGTGCTTACATGGTAACTACAAACTTTAAAAACAAATTTATCGAGAGAGGGAGAATATATGCACCAGGGCCTCCTGCAACTATGTTCCAGACACATGTGCCACCTTGTGCATTTGGCTTTATGTGGGTATTGGGGAATCGAACCCCAGCTGTCAGGCTTTCTGAATAAGTTCCTTTGACCACTGAGCTACATCCCTCCACTTATTAATTTTTTATTTATTTATTTTGAGGTAAGGTCTAGCTCTAGCCCAGGCTGATCTGGAATTTGCTATGTAATCTCAGGGTGGTCTTGAACTCACAGCTATCCTTTTACCTCAGCTTCCTGAGTGCTGGGATTAAAGGTGTGCACACCAGTCCGGCTTTTTTTTTTTTTTTTTTTTGATGGGTATACAAGATGACTGAACAGGCAAGCCAAGGAAGAGACTCAGACTGAGTTTCAGAAGGACTTGCTGTACCAGTTTTCCTCTTCAAACCCTCCTTTTTTTGTTTACTAAATGAAGGCGCAAAAGTAGAACATTTGGCGCTTTGCACCAATAGTATGGCGTAAAATTATAGTTAGGAATATCGTGTAAAAAGCATAATAGTTTGCAGTTATAGCTATGGTGAGAACAGCAGGCAAGACTATAAGCTTTAATTTATGTTGTGCTTTGGACATTTTTCAGAAACTATTTACCCATTACCTCTTAGGTCAGTGGCCTAATAATGCAACAGAGCACTTCTTGAAATTGCAGATAATTTTCAGTGCTCAGATCTCTGTGTAGTATTGATGGGGAGGGTGGTTGATTAGGACCTTGGGAATTGTGCTTGATGGGAACAATCTGGAAGGAGTGAAAAATTATTAAACACACACAGCGGGAGATGGAGGATTTACCATTGTCGTGCGGTGCTATTAATTCTCATTGCTCCGTACAGCAGCTTGATTGCATACTGTGAATACTGTTTATTGGAGAATGGGTACAATTTTTGCTGCAGTTGTTGTAATGTAATACTAAATGCTAATTAGGCTTCTAACAATAATTAGAACCTCTTGCCAGACTTAGAAATAGAAACACTCAATTGAATCTACAGAAACAAAGACCTTCAAGCTATGCCAGCAGCAGCGTCAACTTCTAGTAGTTTTTTTTTTTAACATTTTAGTTACAGAATTGCCAACCCATACACACACACACACACACACATATTTTACAGAATGCATAATGAGCTCATTTATATTTTCAATAGGATTATTTTAAAAATGAGATGAAAAACCAAGTTGTCCTCCCCATCCAAGGAAGAAATTGACAAACACAGGTAGAAGCTGAAATGCCTGTTGGTTGCCTTTGTGATGCCAGCTGCCACACTGTTAGTAGAAAAGGAAGGGCTAAATCTGGATGGGGAACTTGGCTGTTGGGGCCTTTCTGAATGCTTATGGTATTCCTGGAACCCTACGTTGTCCCCCATTCTGTGTACGCACACACACACACACACACCACTGGATTGCCAGTCTTAGCTATTGGATCAGCTCCTTGCATTGCCTGCTGTCTACTCTGACCCCAGTCAGATGTGATACAGCCCACCCTAGGGACCTTCAGGGATAAGTCTTGTCTGGTACTTGGCTTCATCTAGCCTTTAGAATGTACTAGTACAACGGCACAACTCTCAGCCAAGGAAGGAGTGTGTCAGATGTGTTCAGTGGTGTGAAACAATTAGTCGAGAATTTGCCTGGCTCCGCCCTGAGCATTGTGGTTTTACCTCACCACCACTGGGCAGGAGGGTTGGCCATCCTAGGAACATAGTCATGGGTGGCTGAGGTGGTAAGGAGGGCCTGGGTGTGTTTCTTGGCATCCATGTATGTAGTAGTGTGCTGATCTGAGTTTTTTTTTTTTTTGGCAGCAGTAAAGTAAGGCCCTTTGTTGCTGGGGTATCAGTGCTATATTTAATTGCCTCATCCTGTTTTCTTGTTCTGTTTTGCTTTGTTTTGAAACCCAGACATACAAACACTTAAGCAAACCTCATTGCTTCTCCCCCACTTCACAAAAGGACCACATGAAACAATTGAGAATGCTGCTTTCTCTTCTTTTTAATTTGAACCTGGCCTACGTTCACTAGCTCCTCTTCAGGGCTCTTAATCAGCCGCTCGACATGACACATCATGTTGGCCCTTTGTCTGGAGCCATTGTGGTAACAGAAACGTGATCCCAAATCCCTGTGTGGAAACGGGACTCGAAGGGCCTGTGCTCCACACTGCTGCACCCGTGCCAAATTTCTGGGTGAAGTAAATTTTTACAGGTTTCACCGGTTACTGGGAACCAAGTTTTATGATGGAAACCGGGGGAACACCGTGGTGCCTCGGCCTCCGGCCTCCTGCATGAGGCACAGCCATGCTGAGCAGAGAAGCAATTTCCTGATTTCTCTCTGGTTTGGTGAAAGTGGCCATTTTTATAAGCTGCTAAGAAATGACGTTCTCAGAAACTTCTACTCTTGTGTCCTCCTTAAAATTTCATCATGTTGTTCAAGCACAACCCCTTCCCACAATGAAATGTCCCCTCTGTCCTGAGTAAAATTCCCTTTTGACTCAAGTTGGAATCCTGTTCACTTTCGCCTTTGACTGTCCCCACTGTCTACTTCTTACCAGGGTGCTCCTCTTGCCTGAGGGGACTTCACCAGTGGCATGTTCCATATCAGGTGAGACAAGCCAGCTGCTCTTCTCAGAAATACTTAGGGCTGGAAAGTGAGCTCATTTGGTAAGGTGTTAGCTTTGTAAGCATGAGGCTCTGAAGTTTGAGCCCTACTAGCAACATAAAAAAAAGTCCAGGGCTGGAGAGATGGCTTAGTGGTTAAAGTGCTTGCCTGCAAAGCCTAAGAACTCATGTTGGAATCTCCAGGTCCCAGGTAGCCAGACACAGTGATGCAGGTGTGCAATGTTGCACGTGCACCACAAGGGGGCGCATGTGACTGGCATTTATTTGGAGCTGCTGAAGGCCCTGGGCCACCCATTCTCTCCCTCTCCACCCCCTTTCTCTCTCAAAACAAAGTTTTAAAAATTCCAGTCATGATGTCATGCACCTGTAATCCTGGTGCTAGGGAGATGGAGATGGGCAGATTCTTAGGGCTCCCTGGCTAGCCAGTCTAGCCTAAGTGGTGATTTGCAAGGCCAACAAGAGACAGTGTGAGTTACTGTCTCATTTCTGGGACAAAATACCTGACCACAAGCAGATTATGGAAGGCAAGGGTTTCCTCTGGCTTACAGTTGATAGGAAGAATGTCTATTATGGTGAGGCAGGCACTGCAGGAGCTGACACCCAGCATTGTGTCCTCACATGAGCATGGAGGAAGTAGAGAGAGCTCGAGTGCTGTATGTGCAACTAGCTTTCCCCACTTTTATGTAGTTCAGGAACCCAGCCCATGGGATAGTGCTGTTTGGGTGGATCCTCCCACCTCAAGCACTGTGAATCTAGAAAAACAATCTCTCAAAGACATGACCAGAGATTTGTTTCCATGATGATTCTAAATACTGTTCACTTGACAGCCAGAGGATAAAACAGCACAGTGACTCTGTCTCCAAAAGAAGGGTTAGATAGCATTCTTGAGAGAACACTTGAGATTGTTCTGAGCTCCACATGCATGTGCACAGATACAGGTGTACACACACACACACACACACACACGTGTGTTAAACAAAAAGAGAAATTCATGGTTCGTGTTCTCTCCACTGCTCGTTGGCTGCAAAGAGGCTTCTCCTTGTCCTCTGTAAAGCTCACTGACTTACTAGTAGAATGACATCTTTGAACTGAGGTGTTGTCTTCCCAAGAATAAGTTACCTCAAATGTCTTAATACCCACTGGATTGCTATTGTTTGTTTTATATAATACCTTCTTAGTTCTGACTCTGTTGATTGCTAGTTAATATATTGGGATGTTATTGTATGATTATTTTTTCCCCTCAAGTTTTACAGGAACATGATGTACAATACATGTTTAAATACTTTATTTTTAAAGTTTAGTGGGACTGGAGAGATAGCTTAATGGTTAAGGCGGTTGCCTGCGAAGCCTAAGAACTTATGTTCAAATCTCCAGGTCCCATGTAGCCAGACACACAGTGACACAGGCATGCAATGTTGCACATACATGTGAGGGGTTGCATGTATCTGGAGTTCGTGTGCAGCCAGCTGAAATTCCTGGTAAATCCATTCTCTCTCTCTTTCTCTCTCAAAATAAAAATTTTAGTGACCCAATAAGATACTTTCCACTTTCTATGATGGTGCTTTCAAGTTGTATAACTGGAAAAAAAAATGAACTGTTAATTGACATCTCCCAATTTTATGCCAAATGTTAATATTCAGCCAGAAGACATTATCAATACCTCATGAGCAACCCAGACTCCTCAAGCTGTAGTGGCTGATTTCTGTGTGCCCAAGAGTTCCCTGGGATTCTCATTAGCTCTGGTGCAAAGGGGGTTAAATCAAGTTCCTCAGCTGCAGGCAAGCAGTGTGCGTTTGCCTGCCTTGCAGTTTCTCTGAAGTATGCCAGTGAAATTTCTAAGGTGATGTGGCTGGGGCACTTGAGTCCGCGTTTTAGCAAATCCGGATCGCTGAGGTGCTCACGTTGTGGATTTGTCCCTTGTGGACGGGCAAGTTTTTCACTTGCCCGCCCGCAGAGAGTCTGTGAAAGATGGGGCCTGAGTGCATCAAATGCCTCCTTTCTGTTTTCTGGTTACATTTTTCTTGTTCACACGTCAGTGGCACCTGCAAATGGAAGACTTGCTGAGGTAGCACCTGGCTGATTAGCAACTTTTTGCTCGGTCCCACTCACACACTGACCGTTAAATTACCTCCTATCATGCCTGGGCTGTGTGGCCACCTCTGGGAGGCAGGGGAGGTCACTTCAATATGGCTGACAGGTTCCATGTTTTCCCACAGCACGTCACATGTAACCATCGTGGCGACTTTGACAAAGTACCGTGGGGTGACCTGGTAGTCTCGGGTCACAGTGAGAGAAATTGGTGCTGTACTAAGATGTATGTTAATACATATATTATTTATATGGGCATTAACCAATGCTATTGTTGCCTCAGCACAAACCAAGGCCCCGAGATTGGCCTTGGGGTTTTTTTTTTTTTTTTTTGCAAGCTTACTTTATCATGTTTCTCCCCACCCCCTCCTCACTCATGAATAATTAAAAACTTAAATTACTTGCCATGTACAAAATTCATATGCTGGGGAAAATAGCTACATGAAAATTAATTTTCTGTTCTGTGAGACTGACGGGAAATCAATTAATCTTGATGTATTATTTTATGCAGAACAGGGTGCAGGAACCTGCCGAGAGAATGGCTACAGCTGTTCTTGTTGGTCGGGCCATATATTATCGTTGGCGGCTTTGACAGCTTTTGAAGGAAATGGCTGAGGGGTATCAGGCAGGTGAATCAACTGTAAAAATTTATTGGAGGATACAAACTGTTTCCAGGGGACTGATATAAAACTCACACTTGAGAACTGAAGTATTGAATGTTTTTGTGACTGAAGCAGCTTGTTGTCAATATTTATAGCTTTTCTCTTTGTCACATGTCCTATTTGTTTGATTAACTAGTCAGATGTTAGTGTCTGTTGGTAATTTATCTGTTGTGCCTTCTGTAGCACTTTTTGATACATAAAGATCTACCACTAGATAAATAAGGCCGCTCACACAATGCAATATGCTAAATAAAATGACAGAGCTGTTTACGGCATGCTACGAGTTTTATAACTCATGAGGTAGATCAGTAACTTTTGTTTACCAGTGTAAACGTTAGTTGAGGCATGTCTCCATGTATTAAATACTGAGGGGGTAAGCAAGGCTCTCTTAAATAAGCAGAGATTATAATCAACACATACCTCATGGTAAATCATTTAAGAGGCTCTATAAAAACGTTTATGTACAACCATACATAATGCATACATTTCTGAAATAAAATAAAATAAATGCAGGCTTTCAGAATAGGCTGTAGTTACATTCCTTTCCCATGCTGTCAACATCAATTTCCCCTGGGAGATGATGGAGGTACCAAGATGATATGACAACTGGAAGCCCATGGATAAGGGGTGTGGTTTGGCACATGCACTCCATCTTGGATGTGGAAGGTGTCTTCTGGCAAGGTACCTATGTGCTGACTGTACCACTGGTCAATGTGAGAGGAAGGTGAAGCTGAGCAGTCCTGGCTCTCCCCCTCAAGTGCTTGAGGCTTCTAGAGCATTCTAAATGATGCGTGGTTTTAAGGGAGATTCTAGGAGAATGGTCCTAGAGAATTCTTTACCCAAGCTGCTTCTTGACCACCAAGAACGGGACATGGATGGTGTACCCCACATCTGTAGGAGGCTGAGGCAAGCATATTACTGTTTGTTGGGGGTCAACTGGGCCACATAGTAAGCTTTAGACTTCCTTGACTTACAGAGTAAGACCCTATCTCAAAAAAGCAAAAAGAAAAAAGGGAGGGGGAGGAGAAAGGGAAAGAGAGGGGAGAAAAAGGGAAAGAGAAGAAAGAGGAAAAGGGTCTTTGGTTTCTTAAGAAATTGGCACAAGCCCTCAGGCATCCTGATCCGTACCCAGAAATGGGATTTTTATCCTGTGCCTGGGTGTATGCTCTGTTTACCACACTTAAAGTGTGAGCTAAGAAGCCCAGCTTCTGTTGCTCCACGGCCGACTTGGTGAGCAGTATTGTTGAATAGATTGCACTTGAGACAGGTGACGTATTTGTGAATAGATTTGTAATCTTTCGTAAGTGATTGTATCATAAATGACACTTTTTTTTTTTTTTTGGTTTGAGGTAGGGTCTCACTCTAGCTCAGGCTGACCTGGAATTCACTGTGTAGTCTCAGGGTAGCCTCGAACTCATGGTGATCCTCCTACCTCTGCCTCCCAAGTGCTGGGATTAAAGGCATGCACCACCATGCCCGGCTAAATGACACTTCTTATAGGGGTATAGGGAGACTAGCCTGCATTAGTAACTCTTCTTTCTTCAGAAGCCCACCATTAACACACATGTAAGGATACATAAATATAAATTCACAAGAGGAACTTACCTTGCTAGGCTAGTTTTGGGAGGGAGGAGTGGCTGGGGATTGCTTTGTAACGAGCTCCACACATCCTGTGGTTTAAAACAATGCTGGTTCATTAGCTGTCAGTGGGAAGCCTGGGCAGGCTGGTCTGGGTCCTCTGTGCAGCTGAAGTCAGGTGGTTGGCTCAGGCCTTTCCAGGCTCCCTCAGTAGTCTTCTGAGGGGTGGGGCATCTGTGTCCTATCAGTGCCTTCCCATGCTTTACATTGTTTTGTTTTGTTTTGTTTCCCCCTTGTGCTACCAGCAGGAGAAAAATCTTTGGTTTTATAAAAGGGCGCCTTTGGCAGAGCCTTATCTTAAGACCAGATGACCTGAAACCTTGACTCTTATCTCCAAAATCCCCTTTGCCATGGACCATCAGGGAAGAAGTGCAGGGGTCAAAGGTCATGGGGTTTATTTTGGAGTTCTGTCTACCACAGAGGTATTTGGTGTAATGTTTATGCTGTGGACATTCCTAATCCTTATCTTCCTTTTGATGTCCTTCAACATGGCCTGGAGAATAAAAGGATCCAGCTCTGGTTGGATTGTATCAACAAACGCATGCAGAGTACCTCCTATCTACCCAGCCATGCTGTATGGAATGAGTGCTTGTGTATCCCCCATATTTGCATTTTGAAATCCAATGGTGTTAGGAGATGGGATGTTTGGGAGATGGGTACATCAGGAGAGGGGAGTTGTCATGAATGGGATTTGTGCCCTTACAAAAAAAAGGCTGGAGAGATGGCTTAGTGGTTAAGGCGCCTGCTTATGAAGCCTAAGAACACTTGTTCAAATCTCCAAATCCCACATTTAGCCAGACGCAAAAGTGACGCAAGTGCACAATGTTGCACATGCGCACAAGGGGGCGCATGTGTCTGGAGTTTGTTCACAGCGCCTGAAAAGGCCTTGGCGCACCCATTCTGTCTCTGTCTCTTTCTCTGTCTCTCTCAAATGAAAGATAAAAAACCCTCCGGCGATCTTTCTGCAATGGAAAGCTGTAACACAAAGTGAGCTGTCAGTAACCTGGAATAAGGTCCTCATCAGAACCTAACCATGGTGTCATGTTGACCTCAGGCTTTCAGCTTCTAGAACTGTGAGAAAACACTTTGGGTTGTACAACTGCCCACCCGCCATGGTTCTGGTAGCCATGTCCACTCCACACTGGGCCTCATGCAGGCCATGTTGGTCCCATACAATTATCACCTACAGATGCCATGGTCATCCTGCCCGATGTACACTCTATGGTGTTCACACAGTGATGAACTCACCCAATGACCCATGTCTCAGAATACATCCGTGTCCTTCTGTGACCTGTGAATGCACTTGTGTCATAGACCAGAGGTGAAATTTGCCCTTAAGATACACATGCCCTTAAGATAACAGTTTAGATCATTGGCCAACAGAGGCACTTGAGAAAGTGCCCAATGAAGCGGAAGTTGAATGGGAAAGTAAACCCTTGGGAGGTGCAGTGGGCAGGAGAAAGCTTCAAGACGGGAAATGCTCGGTGAGCCTTGAAGGAGACACCTGTTCGACCAGATGGAGAGGAAAGGGGAAGGCTGGACAAGTAACCGGAAATCAGAGGAAGCTGTGCTGCGGCAGCGGTTTTGGTGTGACTTCTGAGCAGGTGTGGAAGTAGGGGGATGGGTTTTGGTGTGACTTCTGAGCAGGTGTGGAAGTAGGGGGATGGGTTTTGGTGTGACTTCTGAGTAGTTGTAGAAGTAGGTGGATGGGTGGTATGAAAAGGGAATGAGTACTGAGGTTAAGCCACGTGACTTCAGATATTAACATATTATGTGCTTGGGCTGGAGACACTGCTTAGCAGCTGAGGTGCTTGCTTGTCAAGCAAAGTCTAAGGACCCAGGTTCAATTCCCTAGCACCAACGTAAGCCATATGCATAAGTTCGTGCGTGCATCTGGGGTTTGTTTGCAGTGGCTAGAGGTCTTGGCATGCCTATTCTACCCCCGCATAAATAATCAAAATACACACAACACACACACACACACACACACACATATATATTTAAATTATGTGCTGCTCTCATTTCTTTAAAAAAACCTCTTGAAGGATTCACATCTTCCATCTCTGCCTACGACAGGCCTTCTACAGATACAGGTAAGACATTCTGAATAGTGTAGCAAGTTCTGCACCTAGATTTCTGCGGGAACTCAGAGCGGATCCTAGATATACCAAATATAATATGTATGGAGAAATTGGAATTAACTGGCAGGAAAGTCAGGTTGGATTAAAAAGCCTGGATGGTGGAAGTGCCTTTGTGCACGTGCATTTACAAAACATGCTTGCGCTCATATCACGGTTCATGCCAACCCTATCTTTCAGCTTCATCTGAGGAATTTTCAGAAAGAAACCAACCAGTTTCCCAGACCACTTCACTGGGTAATGCTGGGGATGGGGGCGTGGGGACTGGAGCTTGACTGAAAGGTTCTCTGAGCGACTGTAATGCCTCTCAGGCAGGTGGGACCACTTTACTGTATATGGTTGGTGTGCACGGTGAGAACCTTGCTGCTCAGGTTGTCGAGGAGGTGACTCATGTGAAATAGGGTCTTGAAAACAGAAGAAAATTGAGAAGAGGTTTCCTCAAGCAGACCATTGGGGAATGGGGCATTTTGAAAACCACCAACAAATGTAAGGATGGGGAAGGCGGGCCCCAGGGGAGCTGGGAAACAGATGAGGCTGCACGCATGAGTCAAGGTGAGTCTTGAAATGAATGCAACTGCGCCTTGTGGAGACAAAAACAAACAAAAAACAAACAGACAACAAAACCCAGTCCGTTACCATCGAGGCTTCATCCTGATCCAACCTGACCTTCCCCCAGTTAATCCCGGTTGCCCCGTATCTCTGAGATCTGCTTTGATTTCCCTCAGAAGCCGAGCCTGTGTTTATTCTCCTGGCAATGCTGTGCACACTCTCTGCCGCTTGGAAGCTGCCTGGGATGAGCCGTGGGTTCCTCCGAGAACGGCTTTCCTGTTTGGTCTGGTAGCTCCCGAGCCTGCCTTTCTTGCCTGCAGTTGTGGAAGTATGCAGCATTTGAAGTTTGGAGGAGATCAATTTTTCATCCTTGCCTTAGTGGGATCAAGAATATTTCAAACACCACTGGAGACCAAAGGGTTCGGAGAAGTTTTGAAATAGCTTGGGAAAAGAGACCACATGCTTCACACTTCATTTCTCGCCTCTCCCTTTTCCTTGTTTCACTTAATTAAAATATTGTAATGCAAGAAGGACAGATCCGGCAAATATTTAGAGAAAGGAAAGGAAACGGGTTAGTGTTCAAACCAACTCTAGGCAAAGACAGCCCTCGCAGTTGAAATAATTCTGAACATTTAATCAAATAAACTCATGATCTTCCTGCCCAAGAAGTGATCCAGAAAAACCATGACCTCCAACAGTATTGTTAATGAAAATTGTGGCTAGTGGGCCCAACCCCCTCCAACATCCCCCACCAGCCCAAAGGGGGAAAAGAAACAACGCTAAACTTTTTTAGGTCCAAGTTTCACAGATGTTAGGCATTTTGTGATATTACTTAGGGGTTTTCCTTAGCTACATTAAAGTTGAGCCACTAGGGCACTGAAACAGTTGGGCCCCATAATGAAATATACATGAAAAGGCCTTGTGAGACATTGGCTGTTATGTCTTGGTGACAATTAGGTTACTGCTTGAAAAAAAAAATGTATCCTGGACACATCTTGGGTAGATAGGTCCGGGATCCATATTTTGAGTGAAATTTTGACCAGAAGTGAGGTAAAGGCAGTTGGTAATTTCTCTGGTTGCCTCTGGCAGGTGGACATAATTTAACAATACCCGTCAGATATGACAAATTGTTTTTGAGTTACATTAGGGCCTTAATAAGATCACATCTGTTCATATATCCTCCTTAACCACAGAGCCTGATTTAGCGAGTTTTCGTAGTGGTGCAGCGCTGTTGTTTAAATATTTAGAGGGGTCTAGACATGTATCATGAAAGAAAAGGCTCTTGTGTATAAAAACACAGTCCTTTTATTTGCAGCGTTTTTGCTTTCATGGGCCTCGCATCACTCTGTGCCAGAGCTAGCCACATGTTGCTTGCGGAGAGCCAGCAGCCATATTTCATTCCCTGTCAGAGTCAGAGCTTTCGAGCTGGAAGGGGCTTGCAGAGAGGGTCGCGGCCAGCCCACTCCCCTCCGGGGTGGAAATCTGAGATGGATGCAGAGCGAGGGCCTTGTGTAGGGCTTCTCACCCCACTAGTGGCAGAGCCACAATTGGGACGTAGATAATGCCAGTCTGTGGTTCAGTGATCTTTCTGTTACGTTAGATGTTCCCTCTGGGGCGGCCACTGAGGCAGTCACCCACGTGTCTGTGTCCCCATGGGCCGCTGCTCTCTTTTCCATATGTCAGTGCGGGGCCCTGGGATGACCAGGCTCCTTGGGACATCATCTCCTTTCAAGCCTTGGACTCCCATAGCACTTTGCTGCTCAGAGTCCCTCCCCTGCCGTAGCATCTGTCACTTCCCTGCTGACATCCGACATGGATAGGCAGGTGTTCCTTGTCCTGATCACACTGCTCATGTCCCTTCTCCTGGACTGTGTCCTTTCTGCTTTGTCAGTCAGCTCCTTGTGAGTGCAGCCTAGGCTCCGTTTCTTCCTGAGTCATTCCTACCCACAGCCGTTCTTTAGGCTGTGTCATATGAAAAGGTCATTTGGAGGTCAAAAAGATCCACTATTGACAATTTCATTAGGTAACTCTGATATGCTTTTTTAAAAAATCCCTGAATCAGAGCCGGGCATGGTGGCGCACGCCTTTAATCCCAGCACTCGGGAGGCAGAGGTAGGAGGAGGATCGCCATGAGTTCAAGGCCACCCTGAGAAGACAGAGTGAATTCCAGGTCAGCCTGGGCTAGAGTGAAACCCCACCTTGAAAAACAAAAAAAAAAAAAAAAAAAAAAAATCCCTGAATTGATAATTTTTTTTTTCAGAACATTGAAAAATTTCTCTTTCATCAGCACAGTAACTGTGGATATCAGTGGGAATGATAAGTGTTAGGGTTGCATGGCCCCAAAAAATAACTCTAGTTACCCGGAACGTTGCACAACATATTATGCATTTGAAAAGAGCTGAAAAGGGGGATTTTCTTTGAACTATTCTTACCAAAAGTGAAAAATGCTTGATGTGATGAATATGCTGCCTGTTGACACCTTTTATTCAGTTCCTGTCATACAAAATTGGGGCAACATTCTTGTTACATATGCAAATATTAGATGGGGTGAAATTCATGTAATTGGTTTATTTTTATTAAAAAAAATAAATTTATTTTTGATTGTAGTCTGCACGCTGGGATTTTGTACCCTTTGGGCCTCTGGCTTTTTATTTCTTGTTAAAATATAATCCAGTGATGGAAGATGTAGCTTAGTGGTAGAGTGTCTGCCCGAGGTATGTAAGGCCTTGGGTTTGTTCTCCAGCGTTAGGCCTCTAAGACAGTTTGTTTCTCCTAATATCATTTCACATCAGTATGACATTGTTTGTCAAAACTTTTCATAAAGCCACGGTGTGAATCTGGGAAGGTAGCTCACTTGGTAACACGCTTGCCTCAAAAGCACGAGGACCTCCGATCAATCCCCAGAACCCATGCAGATGCTGGATGTGGTATTGTGTGCATGTAAACCCAGCCTTGGGGACAGTGGAGACAGGCGGACCCCTGTAGCTTGTTGTCTAACCAGTGCAGCCTAACTGGTGAGCTCCAGGTCAGGAGAGACCCTGCCTTGAAAAGAACAGGTGAATGGCATTCCTGAGGATGTCCAAGGTTGTCCTCTGACCTCCACATGCACATGCATATACATGCGTGAACTCCTACGTACACACTTGCATGCCCACACATGACACATACCCACAAGTGCAAAAGAAAACAACATTGAAACATTATAAACTGAAGTTTCAGACTTGGCTTGTGTTCCTTTAGTATTTGTGTTAATATCCTTTTCTTGTTGTTTTTGGTTTTTTTGGTGCCATCATTCAATCCAGGATTCTGGGCACCACAGTGAATTGAGTTGTCATATTTCCTTAGATCTTCACTGATCTGTGACAATTCAGCTTTTCCTGGTTTGTGACCCCGACTGTGTGTAGGAGCACTGCTCAGGTATTTTGTGGCATGTGTCCTAATTTGGGTTTGTCTGATGTGTTTTTCTGATGGTTGGGGGTGTGTGGTGATGGAGGAAGTACCATAATGGTGTGCCCATCGCGTTTTCAGAAGGGGTATCCAGCATCAGCTTGTCTTCTCACTGATGATTGTAACCTCACTTACTTGGCCAAGGCCCTTGTTTGTCAGGTTTCTTTACTAGCAAGACTGTAGTTAGCTAGCCTCTTTTTGTATTAGCATCTTACCACTAGCTAGATTAACAATTTTTTTCTTTGGGAGCTGGTACAAGTTTAATTGTGGGGTGTGTGTGTGTGTGTGTGTGTGTGTGTGTGTGTGTACCTAATCATGTTGCCATGTTTCTTACAGAGTAAATACTCCACAGAAGTGAGTTGAGTAATCATTAAAATAATTAAATTTCAGACTGTTAACAAACCAGTAACAATAAACTGCCAGCAAAAAAAAAAAAAAAAAATTCTCAAGGAGATGAGTTGGGTGGTGTTGCTTTATTGCAGCAAAGGAATAAATTGCCAAACTACTTAGAGATTTATTTTATTTTTTATTTTTTATTGACACCTTCTATACTTACATACAAAAAATATATGATATTTCCCTCCCCTCCCCATTCCACTTTAGAACTTCATCTCCATCATCACCCCTCCGTCTCTCCATTAGTCTCTTTTAATTTGATGTCATTGTTGTTGTTGTTTCCAACTCCCATGAGGAAGGGATTACTTGCCGTCTGTGTTAAGGTGAGAGCTTCTATTTGAGGACTCAGGAAAAATATGAGTGTCAAATTGGGAGGCACACACATGTAGCAAAGGTCCCTTTTCTCAGACTGGTATACCTACTTGTCAGAAGGGTTGTGGGAGACCAGTGCCAAGGCATTGCTTAAAGACTTCCAACATGGCCGCAGAGAATGTCCCCGTGTAAATGTGCTTTATTTTGTCATCCAAAGAGCCATTTTTCCAATTACAGATTAGGCGTCATTATCCAAATATGTGAAACCCTAAATGATTCTGAATCTGAGACTCTTTGGAGTGATGGCATGACACACAGTTCACAGTTCCAGACTGTGAAACGATGTAATAATGCCCTCTCCCCAAATTATTAAAATTGAGGTTTGAAATTATCCTTCAGGTTATGTATATAAGGTATGTATGAAACATAAATGAACATTTCATTTCAGCTTGGGTCCTATGCCCAAGCTATCTTGTTAGGCATATGCAAATATGCTCCCCCCCCAAAAAAAAAGTCCAAGATCTGAGCTACTTCTGGTCCCAACCTTACCTATACAGGTGTTTTGCAGGGTATGAGTGTAGAGTTCCATTCTTTTGAAGGATAGGGGAAAAATAATCATGGCAAACCCTAAGGAGATGAAGAAAGAAACAAGATTTTGTTGTTGTTACAGCAGGGTTTCATCCTAAATGTTTGGAAAGAGAGAGAGAAGGAAGAGACATAGTTCTTCCCAATGCTCTGAGCAGAGGCTTGGCCGCAGGTCTTGGAGGCCCATTCCTTCCTGTTGTGATTGAGAAGTTTGCATTCCATGGTGATGCTCTGAATTTGGTTCTAAAAGTATATGAGGAGTGAGAATAATCTGATATATCATTCCATTTAAACAGACTTCTATTTAATCTTTTTTTTTAATAAGGGGGAAAACAACTTTCAGTAGTATAAATTAGTTCATGCCAGTTTTTCAGCCTGAGTCCCATGATCGCTATACTTGCTTCATGTTTTATTATGTAATTTAATTTTTCATATCTTTCTTTTATTAGCTGTAAAGTTGGTTTAGGAAAAAAAAATAATTAGATTATGAGGTTAAGCCACAGTTAAGATAAAAACGACAGTTCAATAAAACCTGTTCAATATAATTTCTCTCTTCTGAAATAAAATATAGCAGCTAAGAGATTTAATTATAGTATTATTCAAGTAAGTTTTTCCTGTACATTGAAAACACTTAAGAAAGAAACTCCAAGAAAGGCACTTGGTTAGCAAGAAAATAGTAATATGTCACATAAAATTGTAATTGGTGAAATAGGATGACACCGTATCGAAAAGAAGAAACAATGCAGTGGAAAAGCTTTTCCTGCAAAAAAAAAAAAAAAAAAAAAAAAAGAAGAAGAAATAAATCCATGGAGGCTACTTAAGTTACTGTGAGGGTGAGACCATCAGGCTTGCTTAAGTTTTCATGTACTACATTGGGGGTTCCTGAAAAATACTTATTTTTGAGAGAGAGAGAGAGAAAGGAGAAGAGAGGAAGAGAGAGAGGGAGGGAGAAAGGAGATGAGAGGAAGGGAGAGTGAGAGAGAGGGAGGGAGGAAGAGAGGAAAGCCAATGAGAAAGAGTAAGCTTGTGTGCATCAGGGTTTCCTGCCACTGTAGATGAACTCCAGATACACCACTGTGCGTTGGGCTTTATGTGAAAACCAGGGAATCAAACCCCATCCATCAGGCATTACAAGCAAGTGCCTTTAACCGCTGAGCCATCTCTCCAGCCCCACACTGGGAGTTTTCACCATTTAGACAGTCTTGGGATGCATATCTTTTCTTTAAAGCCATGTGGAAAGCGCCACCACATATGCCCTGTCATAGGGCCCTCACATCTTAGATGTAGAGGAAGCTTCTGTTTCACTCCTTGTCTAGTGTGAGAAGAAAATGAAGTTCCAAGATCTCTTCCTTTAGGCTCACTGTGGAAATAGTAGGTCTCTAGAGCCCTATAGATATGGACCCCATGGCACCGAACTGCTTTTTAAGTATTTTATTTATTTATTTACTTGAGAGAGAGCTCAGGGGAAGGAGGAAGAGGCAGATAGAATGGGTGTGTCAAGGCTTCCAACCACTGCAAAGAATGGCAGATGCATGCACCACTTTGTGCCTCTGGCTTATATGAATACTTGGGAATTGAACACGGGTCCTTAGGCTTTGCAGGTAAATACCTTAAACTGCTTAAGCCATCTCTCCAGCCCCTGAACTGTTTTAAAATTGAACCTCACACACCTGTAATCCCAGGACTTGCGTGGCTGAGACAGGAGGATCACAAGTTGTAGGACCATTTGGGTTACACAGGGAGACCCTGACTCACCCATCTTCCCTGCCAAAAAGATTGAATCTTCTAAATTAAGACAGGATTTTTGTAAAGTAAGACATGAATACTATTTAAAGACTCAAATAGTATCCCGAGTCTTTTTCTGTGGAGGCAGTGTTTTTCCATACTCAGAGTTCTCTTGGTATTTTTCTTTATACATACTTGTTTAAGTGGGGAGTGTTTATTGCTGTTCTGTTGTTTTTTTTAAAAAATTCGGCATGTTTATCGAACTTGCTTTTTCTTATATTTCCTTTATACACCTAAACTCAGTATGTGTGTGTGTGTGTGTGTGTGTATGTAAGTATGTATGTGCATATGTATATGTGTGGAGATATATATATATATTGCCCAAGATAGTCTTGAAGCCCAATTATAGACATATTTATTCAAGAAACACTTTGGGCTAGGCCTAATGTTTCTCATGGTTTTACAGCTTGGGGAGCTAGCACAAGATGCCAGAGATGATGTAGCTTAAAGAGATTTTGTCATCTGCTTGTTGATGACTGGCATTCCTTTGAGTCAATATCTTTTTTTAAATATTATTTTTATTTTTATTTATTTGACCGAGAAAGAGGGAGGGAGGGAGGGAGAGAGAGAGAATGAGAATGGGCCCACCAGGGCCTCTAGACACTGTAAATGAACTCCAGACACATGTGCCACCATGTGTATCTGACTTACGTGGGACCTGGGGAATCGAACCTGGGTCCTTTGGCTTTGCAGGCAAACACCTTAACCGCTAAGCCATCCTCCAACCCATGGCATTATCTTTTTGAAAAAAAAAAAAACTAATTTATTTGCAAGCAGAAAGATACAAACAGAAGGAGAGACAGAGACAGAGAATATGGGCACACCAGGACCTCTAGCCATTGCCAACAAAACTCCAGACACATGTGCCATCTTGTGCATCTAGCTTTATGTGGGTACTGGGGAATTGAACCAGAGTCCTTAGGCTTTGCAGGCAAGTGCCTTAAACACTGAGCCATCTTTCTAGTCCTTCATTCAATATCTTTGAAGCTGGCGATTACAACCCACATGTGAGTTATAAAATCAACTTAGTGGGTTTGGAACTAATACTATAGAAAATAAAGTAGAATAGAAAATATTAGAGTTCACTTTATAAAATGTTCAACATGACTTTTGTCTTCTAAAATAAAATATAGCTCCTAAGAGATGTACATATTTAGGAAAAATCTTGGTTTATGCAATGTCTAACCAGATGAATACATACATGCATGTACGTACTTCAGGTCTGTGTCTACATAGGTGTAAATATCAATAGACATACACAGTTAGATCTCATATCTGTTTTCAATTTATTTTGTATCCCAACATAAAACACATTAGGTTGAAACATGGGAAGTTCTTAATTGCTTGGTTCAAAAGCAGTCAAATAACTTCATTTAAAAGTTGTGGGGGGGGTGGGAGGTGCTGGTGAGATGGCTTAGCAGTTAAGGCACTTGCCTGCTAAGCCGAAGGACCCAGGTTTGATTCCCCAGGATGCATGTAAGCCAGATGCACAAGGGGATACATGCATCTGGAGTTTGTTTACAGTGGCTGGAGGCCCTGGCATGCCTATTCTCTCTCCCTCTCTCTCTGCCTGCATCTCTCTCTCTCTAATAAATAAATGAAAATAAAATATCTTTTAAAAGTCATGTGGTTTGACCTTGTGGGTCATGAACAACAAAGTTACTGTCAAAATTTAAGTAATTTCAATTGTCTTATGTAAGGAAAACAAATACTGTGTAGTCCTGCCAACGTTTCACTTTCTTCATCTGTAAATTAAGTATAATAGGTACATCTACCTCAAAGCATGTGAGGGTTAAATTACTTAGCGTGACCTCTTGCCCCCAGTAAGTGCCAAATAAATGTTAGTTGCTATTACTCTGATCATTACCGCCACCATTATCCTACTTGCCTCCCCCCCACCCTGCTCTTTATATAGCCTTAAAACATTCTGCTTCAGACATGTCAGCATTATCGAATCTTACTTTTCTTATCAAATGGGTCACGTCCTCTGGTCTTTGGTCCCGGTGTGGTGAGGTATTAGTGGGGGACTTCAAGATGGTTGCTCCAGCCAGACATTCACAACGTGGGATGTACGTGTACAGCATTCAAGGCGGTTGGAGGAGGCATACAGACATCGAGGTGGTGTACAGACAGACATGGTGTGGGCGTATTTCTCTGTGTCTTGTTCTTCGTCACCTTTTTGGAGTTCATCTAGGAAAAGAGCCCTTGACTAGGTACTGTGGTTTCTTGTCTATTTCCCCCAATGCTTGAGAACATTCCAATTTTTTCACACAAGACTTACCTTGTTTTTTTAAAAAATATATTTTATTTATTTGAGAGAAAGAGAGAGGGAGAGAGATTGGGCATGCCAGGGCCTCCAGCCACTGCAAACGAACTAAAGACGTATGTGCCCCCTTGTGCATCTGGTTTACGTGGGTCCAGGAGAGTCGAACTGGGATCCTTTGGCTTTGCAGGTAAATGCCTTAACTGCTAAGCCATCTCTCCAGTCCAAGACCTATCTTCTTGAGTAGCCTTTACTAGTCAGCAAAGACTAGTTAGAATTTAATAATACTTTGTTTCCGTACTCAATGTACTTTTATCCTTAGCAGCTGATAGTGGCTTTTATTTTTTATTTTATTTTGGAGTGATATAAGTATGCTTTTGCATGTATGTGTATGGAGTGTATGATGGGTCATGTATGCAAGTATGTGTGCAGATGCGTGTCTTCCATGTGCCTACATGTGGAAAGCAGAGGAAAATATTGTGTATTTTTGTCTTATCCGCTCATTACTTTTAGGTGGGATTTCTCCCTTGGACCAGAGCTGCTATTTGCCAATGAGCCCCAGTGATCTATTGGGTGGAGGGGGTCTTGACCCCTTACAGGCTGGGATTCCAGATATATGTGACCATGATGGGATACATGACAGGGTTAAGGGAAGAGAAATACTTATGCTAAGGTGGCCAAGAAAGGCCTGGTTCAAAAGGTCAGTATTGAACAGATAGCTGGACAGTGTGGAACACTAAGAACTACTGTGTGTAGAACGGGAAAACTGTATGTGCAAAAATGTGCCCCCAGGGCAGGTTCAACTAAGAAGACATAAAGGCAGTTGGTGGGCAGGTCATGGCCGTGGGACCAGATTGCTGATAGATTGAGAAGGGTAGCCGGACCTGTTGTGATGTAGTCATGCTTGACCCTGTGAAGGATTTTGGATTTTATTCCAAAGATGATGGGACATCAGTGAATGAATGGTGGGTTTTTAGCAACAGGATCATGGAACCTGATTTGTATTTTTCCGAAGAATCCTGGTTGTTAGCTGGAAGTTAGAAGCAAGAATAGAAGCTGGGGTACGAAAGTGTGGGTCCCTGCCCTCCAGCTAGAAGGGGGACCACTTGCTACACTCTACAGGATAGAAACGATGGCAAAAATGGGCAGTCGGTATCTGAGAAAGGGCAGGGATTTGGGCTGTGTTACGAAGCGCACCCCAGCCTTCACTTGTGGATTTTGCTTGTAGAAATGAATCCAAGGGATGAAAACAAGATGAGACCTAAAAAGGTGAGTTAAGGCATAGGGAGGGCAAGGTTCCTCGCACCCTCAATGACACCCTTGTCCTGTATGGTCACTTTGCCTGATCCCCACCCCTTCCCCACCGTCTGCTTATGCCCACCTTTGATTCTAGCCCCTCCCGGGGAAGAGAGCCTGAAAGCTCTCAAATGCTTCTTTTCGCTGGCCGGCCTCCCCGCATGCTGGCCTTGGGGCCCAGGTGATACCCTGCGGGGTGGTGGCTCTGCAGGGGTTCTGTTGGTAAGGCCACGTGGAGCCATTAGTTCATGCCTCTCTTATGAGAATGGATGGCCTGTAGCCAGGATGCCATGTTGATATTTATGACTGGTTTCTGTAAAGGGTTCGTGCTCTCAGAAAACGTATTCTGTTTCCCAAGGAGAAGTTGAAGACAGCTGAGCAGTGGATATTTTCCCCCCTTTTCATTTCTCCAACATATAATACAAGTTGCATTACAATAAATTCAGTCAGTTCAAATGTTTTTCATCTGAAAAATTGAATACATTCTTTCTTCCCTGCCTAACTGCAAGGGGTGAACTTTTATATTTTTATGGTCTTTGTTGTTTTTGCTTGTCACCCTTGCTGGTATTAGTTCACTCGTAAGTAATGACTTTTCTGTATTGAGAAAGACAGATGACTTATTAGATGTCAGAGGCCATCTGAAACATTTTCAACTCAGCATTTTTAATAGCTGTTCTTTCTCTGATTTGCTTTTCTTCTATTCTTTCCTTTGCTCCTGTTTCCTTCATCCAGCTAGCACGCTTTTTCCCCTCCCTCCCACTCTCCTGCATCTTTCTTTCCGTATCACTACCTGTCCTGCTTCTCCTACTGTTTTTGCTACACTATCAACCCTGTGGAAGGTCCATGGCAGTCCTGCATTGCCGTGGATAACTTTTCAAGTTGTGTTCTGTGAATTTCCTTTGGGAGAAAATATACATATATATACATTATCTATCTGTCTGTCTGTCTGTCTGTCTGTTGGCATGATTCTTTCCTTTAAGGACAAAATAAGAGTGGATTGTGTTGAGGGCACACATCTGTTCTTGGCTTCATGGACATTTAAAAAAAATGCTGTAGTTATTTATTAATTTTGGGGGGCGCAGATAGAGAATAGGTGCACTGGGGCCTCTCGCCACTGCAGTGAACTCTAATAACATGTGCCACCTTGTGCATCTTGCTTTACGTGAGTACTGGAAAATTGAACCTGGGTCCTTCGTAGGCAAGTGCCTTGGCCACTGAGCCATCTCTCCAGCCCCACTTGTGTTTCTTAGGCTGTGGCTGCTGTCTACCCTGGAGAACTCAGAACACCATATAGACAAGCTCTCCTCCTTCCCTCAGCTACTGTCACGCACAGGTGGTGTTTCACTTCACCCGGCTTGGAACATCATCATTCCCTTTTCTGCTTGTATGAATGTGTGTGTGTGTGTGTGTGTGTGTGTGTGTGTAATGTTTTGTGTGTGTCATATATGCTTGTGTATGTACCCTTGCAGTGCCCCAGACACTTACCTGCCACTTGACTGTGGTAGACAGACCATAGTTTTGGGTGCCTGGCACCATCACTCTTTTGCCCCTTCTCATTTTGAGCCAGAGTGTTACTGAAACCGGAGATGTTGGTTCCCAAGCTCAGGTGATCTCTGCTCCCCTTTGCCAGGCTGGAGTTACAGACATGTGTGGCCACACCCAGCTGCTTCTATGGGGTATGAAGGTTCAAATCTGGGCAGTTTAAGGCCCCCTTAGGCCCTCATATTTGTACAGAAAGCACACTTAACACCTGAGCCATCTCTCCAGCACTTGTATAACAACATCTTGCACTCAGGGTCTCAGAAAAGAAGCCTTTAAAAAATATTTTATTTTGTTAATTTGTAAGAGACAGAGAGAATATGGGCACACCAGGGCCTCCAACCACTACAAATGAACTCCAGGTGCATGTGCCGCCTTGTGCATCTGGCTTATGTGGGTCCTAGGGAATCAAACCTGGGTCCTTAGGCATTGCAGGCAAGTGCCTTAACTGGTAAGCCACCTCTCCAGCCCAGAAAAACCAGTGTTTCAGTTAGTTGAACATGGTCACAGCAGCGGTGGTGTAGATACAATCACATTAGACAGTAATCCGCTTTAGAATGATCACCATCCTTCACTGTGCCATTGTACCTGCTTCATAGCAGATGCTCAGTCAATATTTGCCCAATGAATAAATGTTTACCTAGATGACGGTTAAAGTTCTGGTTGGTGTGTTTGGGAGAGTTTCTTGAATAGTGAACAAAACAAGCAATTCACCCCTGGCACTTCAGCCAAGGCCCAGGTGAAACCACACAGGAACTGGGGAGATGAGCAAGAGTGCTGCTTCTGCGGGGAGCCCGGCAATCAGCACCACGACAAAGGAGACAGACACATCGGATACTCAACACCTGCCAAAGCAGAAATCCAGAAACTCAGAGAGCTCAACACTGAAGTAGACTTGAACCACACCCACCATGGCTAAGGGAATTTTGCAGAAGAGGGGATGGAAAGATTCTAAGAGCCACAGGTGGGGAGGGCATACCCAGAGGCATTGCCCCCTCCACCCCCACAATGACTAACTGCTGCTTCCACAGCGCACAACCCACAACCCCATGGGGAATTCCAGCAAACCCACTGAGGAGGGCCCTCAGCCAAACAGGGCCCAAGGCGCAGAATTTTTAGTGACTCACCCAGAGTCACACATCTAATGCATTTGAAGATCTAAAAACGGATTGTGGTTCAGTAGCAATAAAAGACTATCACTTAGTCAGACTGCTATGTTCTTTATGGGGAGTCTGAGGTCACTGTTTTTGCATGAATATGCATGTATGGGATTCTGTGGATGAGGGTCCATGGTCATGTGTGTGCGTGGGTGTACCTGCACGTCTATCTCTGTCTCCTATCTGTCTTTCCTTTCCTCTCTCCCTCTTTCTGTCTCTCTCTATATCCTTCTCCTCCCCCTTTCTCTCTCTCTCTGGGGGCCAGAAACCCATATCCAGTGTGTGCATCAATTACTACGCACCTTATTTATTTATTATTTATCTATTTATTTATTTTTGAGGCAGGGTCTCTCACTGAACCTGGACCTGGACAATTAGGCTATGCTGACTGGCTGGCAAGCTGCAGGGATCCTCCTGTTTCCGCCTCCCCATTATAGTGTCCAGCTTTTACACAGGGGCTAGGAATCCTTACTGAGCTCCTCACAGTGACATGGCAAGCACTTTACCCATTGAGACATCTCCCTAGCCCCTGGAATCACCTCCTGTACATCTCTCAAATGAGGAATGATTTGGGAGGCAGATTTGTCCTGTGCTCACTGGGATGGACTCATTGCTGCAGCCACACTGTCAGGGGTTCACTCCGTGAGGGAATTATGTCATACATGAAGCTGAATAGATCACGTTGGCACATTGCAGGCCATAAACCAGTGATCGAGACTCTGTCTGCTTCATCACCTGCTATCCTCCCACCTTCCCTCCTGTCAGCCCCCAGGACCTCAGAATTCTCTGCTGGATGCATTTTCCTTTCAGACTGTGGACATCGTCTCTGGGCAGCTTCACTCAGTCCCTTAGGCAAGTTCCACTACTCTAAAGCCTTTGCCTCTGTGTTTTATGTAGCTTCATGTGAGAGGGTCTTTGTGGCTCTAACCCCATCCAGCCCACTTCTTATCAACTTCATTATCACTACCGACATTATCCACATACACATAGAATTTTGTGAATGTGTGCCTGACACCAGATCCGAGCCTGACAAACTGGTGTGTAGTTTGCAATAAAATCAAGTGGATTCTTTTTTTTTTTTTTAATCTACAGTTTAATATCTGTGTAGAGATTTTTAATTTTTATTTATTTCATTTTATTTTCGAAGTAGGGTCTCATTCTAGCCCAAGCTGACCTGGAATTCACTATGTAGTCTCAGGGTGGCCTTGAACTCACCGTGATCCTCCTGCCTCTGCTTCCCGAGTGTTGTAATTAAAGGCGTGCACCACCATGCCTGGGCCATGTAGGGATTTTTGCTTCCTTTTGGTTGAATGGTTGTAAACCTCTCTGTTTTAATTTCTGCCATCATCACAAATAGTATCCTTGGGTTATTAACCTGGGTAGAAGAAGCCGTATCCCAGAACTCTATTGAAATGAAGATTAAACTAATGGCCAAAGTAGGGCCCAGACCCATGGTCACCCTGCTGGTATTTTCCTCAGCCAAGAAGCCCACTTGGTGACTTGAGCAGGTAAATTTTGCCTGCGAGTGCAGGGAACTATTTATCGCATCTCTCTATTCTTGGTAACAGGAATGCGCTCACCTTTCTCTCTGAGTATCTGTATATATACACATCCATAAAAATGAAATTACCTGCAAAATCACCAAAGATAGAGGTTAGCAAATTCGGTGCGTGGATCCAATCAGCGGTGCAGCGATAGATAGTTAAACAGGAAATGGGGTTTAGTTATTAAGCTGCGGCAGATCGCTTGATATACCGGATATTTCTTGGAGTTCTATTATTTGTATTTTATTCTCAAATATTTTCAGAAGATAAGCTTCTAAATTCACTTTGGGGCTCCATGTCATCAAATCTCATCACCAGTCACTGAGTTCCCTAATTAACTTATACTCTACAGACCCATTTCTTTGCTTCTATTTCTCTCCATTCTCTCTAATGGCGCTGTGAGTTACACTGGAAGGAACAATAAGATTTAAGAGAAGAATTAATTTAGAAAGTTAGGAATGGAAAAGATAAGGGAAAATGAGAAAAAGCGGCTCCGTATTTTGTCTTGTAAATGGCTTTTCCTCTCATAGACTAAGAAGCCCATTTATCCAAGGAAAGGAGGAGTGTTAATGAAATAGATCATGAACATAGCTATTATAGTAATGAATTTTAACACTCACTTTGTTATATGATATTTTATTTATGAGTGCCTTGATCATTCAGATAAAGACAAGGAGTTTATGGCACTAGATTATGTCTTGTTTTCATAAACATATTCAGTAGTTTAATAAACATAATTTATTTTTTTTCCTCCTTAAAAAAATCAGCAAAATTTATGAGAGATTATCTTAGGGTTAATGAAGTCTAACATTAAGGAAATATTACCCTATAATATTGGAGCCTTCAGAGCCGGAGTTGTAATTGCTTAATGTTTTTTTCTACAGGCTATTTTTATAAAGTACATGCTTTGTACCATTAATCCAGTTTTTACAAGTTACACTTAGACCAATTCGTTGGGAATTATGCATCCATGTTTATATTTTTCAGTCACTGCTTTCATTAAAAAAATGTAGTAAAAACTTGAAAATTTAATGTAGAAAAAGGAGGGGGATAGAAAATTCCAGTGTATTTGCTCGCAGGGAGATGTGGGCACATGGGGTCTCACTGTGTTCCCGCTTTGAAGCCATTCCCCTGGGGCTGTCTGGGCTACAAGGGAAAGGTAATGATTTGTGGCCTGGGGAGGACAGAAATGTAAATTCCTATTGAAAGCCCTCAATAGTTAAAATTTGGAGTCCCATTAATATAATCTGAGTCAGAATGCACTTAAGGAATGAAAAGCCCAGACAGCAGCCTGGAGTTTCCTCTTCGTAAGGGGCAGGGGGTGCTGCCAATTGGTGGGGTAATGGCTGCCAGGACCCCCAAGATGGGATTGAGAGTGGCTGCAAAGGGCAGCCAGGGAAGCCTGCTATGGATTTTGGCCTTGTGCATTTGACTGTGTCAGCTCATTCTTTTTTTTTTTTTTTTTTTTGAAATTAAATTTAATGTGTTGAAAAATATCCTCTTGATGAATTAATGAACTAAAAGAGGTATTGATATTCTAGTAGTGGCAGATGCAAGGTCTTCCATCACCACCACCACCCTCCCTGGCCTCTGGTCTCCATATTTCATAATGGAGAGCTCAGCTGGGTCAAAGTTTAAAGGTGTCTCCTTGGATTTTCCTGCTTTTTATGACACATCGGGTCAGTAGAGGATGAGGGAGGTGGACTTGGGCTCTACCAGTGAAATGGCTGGCCACCTTCCTGCCATTCTTCTTGATGTTTCTCCTTGGAATCTTTTGATGTTTGTCACAGAGACTGACACACACATGCTTGATTATGTTTGAGATAGTTTAAAAAAAAAAAAAAAAAGGAGCCGGGTGTGGTGGCGCACACCTTTAATCCCAGCACTCGGGAGGCAGAGGTAGGAGGATCACCATGAGTTCAAGGCCACCCTGAGACTTACATAGTGAATTCCAGGTCAGCCTGAGCCAGAGTGAAACCCTACCTCGAACCCCCCCCCCCAAAAAAAAGGAATGGACAGGCAGGGTGGTCTGAATGATAGCATGGACTTGTGATGGGCAGCATTTGCACAGGTATGTGCTTTTCTGTCACCTTCCTGGAGAAATTACTTGGATTCATCAGGGCAATTGTACAAAATATCTACTGAGAATTCAGTGAGGAATTTTACTATGCTAAGCTCCAGGGGCAAAGAAGACATCGGGATAAAGCAATGAATGCCAGCACAGAAGTCACCATCAATTTAGACACATTCACATGGCTTTCAGATACTGAAGGAAGGGCCTGGCGAGATTGCCAAAGGAGCCAGGCATAGTGACATGCACCAGGAATGCCAGTACTGGAGAGCTGGAAACAGGCACACGCCCAGGGCTTCTTACTGGCTTTCTGGCCGAAGTGGTGAATTCTAGCTTCAGTGAGAACCTTGTCTCAAAAAATAAGATGAGTGACTGAGAAAGACACCTGATGTGAACCTCTGGCCATCCCATGCATGTGCACACACATAGAGGAGCACCTCCCTACATGTGTCTCTAAACATGCATGTACACCACACACACCAAAAAAAAAAAAAAAATACTCAATGTGGGCTGGAGAGATGGCTTTAGTAGTAAGGGCACTTGCCTGCAAAGCCAAAGGACCTAGGTTTGATTCCCCAGGTGTACAAAATGGCACATGCATCTGGAGTTCGTTTGCAGTGGCTGGAGGCCCTTGCATGCCCATTCTCTCTCTCCTCTCTCTTTCTCTCTCTCATAATAAATATAAAAAATGCTCAATATATGTGAAGGAAAGGTCTTCAAAGAGTTGAAATGTAGAAGGCTAGAAAGATGGCTATGCAGTTAAAAGCACTTGCTGCTGAAGTCTGAGGGCCTCTCAGGCTGGAGATGGCCAAGATCCACTCTGCAGAACCCATGTAAAAAACTGATGTGACCACACACATCTGTAAACCCATTCTGTGAGGGGTTGGAGCCTGGAGTATCTCCGAGACATGCTGATGGGCAGCCACTCTGGGTTGAGGGAGACCTTGATTCAAGGAAATAAGCAGGTGAGTAGTGACATGGACACCCACACACATGCACATAGGGCTCATGCATCTGCACACATGTGCATCGCGACACAGCACAGAAACCACGGGGCATACACATACCACATGAGATACATACTCTGTCAACACATCCGCACCCAAATGTCTGCACAAAACGTTAAATGTAGAATGACCCTGTGGCCCACAGCCTCACTTGTAGGTGTGTAGAAATGGATCCAGAGGAGATCATGAACAGATACTTGTACATCTGCTTGCTCTGTGGCATTATTTACAAAAGCCAGAAGGGCGGAGCAACCCACATCTGTCAAGAGCTGCATGGCTGAGCAAGATAAGGTGTCTATGCACATAATGTAATGTTACTGTTCAGCCTCGGAGAGGAGTGGAAGCCAGGCATGGGTACACACACCTATCATTTCAACACTCAGGAGGTTGAGAGTTCAAGGCCACCCTGGGCTACATGGCAAGATCATACATTAAAACCGACCAACCAGCCAGGGCTGGGGAGATTGCTCAGTGGTTAAAGGCACTAGCTTGCAGTGTCGGACACCCCAGGTTCCATTCCCCAGTACCCATGTAAAGCAGATGCACAAAGTGGCATACATATCTGGAGTTCATTTGTAGTAGACCAGTCACAAAGAGACAGGTGCATTTTTAAATTGCTTTATTTATTCATGTATCTGTTTGAGAGAGATAAAGAGGCAGATAGAGAATGGGTACATTAGGGCCTCCAGCCACTGCAAACGAACTCCAGACACATGTGTTCCCTTGTACATCTGGCTTATGTGGGTACTAGGGAGTTGAACCTGGGTCCTTTGGCTTTGCAGACAAACGCCTTAACCACTAAGCCATCTCTCCAGCCCCTGCATTTGGATTCCTAACAGAGGCAAATTCATAGGAACAGAAAGCAGAAGAGATTTCTCAGGATTGGGGATAGGGGAATGGATGTAGTGTTTCTGTCCAGGATGATGCAGAAGTTCTGGGAATGGACAAGGTCAGGGTTGTACTTTATACGTTGAATTCATGTGACTGAATTATCTACTTAAAAGTGATTAAAAAGGTAAATTTTATGATATGTATATTTTACCATGGTAAGAGAAATGGAGGAATGTCTGAGAAGGTGTTTTAGGAAAGTGGAGCCTCAAAAAGATACAGATTACCTGGCCTATTTTCTTTTTTCATTTATTTAATTTATATATTTATTTGAGAGTGACAGAGAGAGAGAGGCACATAGATAGAGAATGGGTGCACCAGGGCCTCCAGCCACTGCAAATGAACTCCAGATGCGTGCGCCACCTTGAGCATCTGGCTTACATGGGTCCTGGTGACTTGAGCCTTGAACCAGTCGTTAGGCTTCACAGGCAAGCACTTAACCACTAAGCCATCTCTCCAGGCCCCTTGGCATTCTTATTTTGTAGGGTCTCCCCCACCCTCCAGAATGGAGCCTGGAGAGCTGAGCAGTAACAGGGCTGAGGCATTGTTGTTTTCTGACATTGGTCTGGTTTTCAGAATCTTTTCTTAAAAAAAATATTTATTTATTAGAGATGGGGAGAAAGAGTTACGTAGAAATTGGGGGTGGAGAATGGGCATGCCAAGGTCTCTAGCGAGTGCAAAGGAACTCAAGACATAAATGCCACCTTGTGCATCTGGCTTCTGTGAGAGTACTGGGGGATCGAACCTGGGTCCTTAGGCTTTGTAGATAAGTGCCTTTACCACTATGTTTCTTTCTAGCTCAAGAAGTTATTTTTTCCTGGAACTGAATTTGTATAATAACCAGGCACTTGACCAGGAGATTGACACTAGAAACCTGATCCACATTCACTTTGTAAACTTCTGTGGGCTAGGGACAGGCTGCCTGGGTTTAAATCATGGCTTCACCGTTTATCAGCCCCATGTGTTGGACCAGCATTTCTTTCACTTCACCATTGCCTTAGCTTAATAAAAGCAGCCAACGTACAGCATTGCTGGGGACTTTAGACAGCACAAGGCACACAAAGCATTCAGAATGCATGGCTTCTTGTAGACCCTGGAGTGAATGTTGACAATTGGAATTTCTTTGTCACATGGGATTATCAGAAACTGTATGTGAATTGTTCATCCCCCCCTTCACTGTCGTTGCTAGTGGTGCACATGTTACATTCAACTCCTAGCTTGGCCGATGAAGGAGGCTTCATTTCTTCCTACCAAGAAAGAAGCTGTTCCTGGAGACATTGAGTTCCAATTTTTAAATTATTTATTTATTTATTTGAGACAGAGAAAAAGAGAGAGAGAATGGGCATGCCAGGGCCTCTAGCCACTGCAAACGAACTCCAGATGCATGTGTCACCATGTGCATCTGGCATGGTGGGAACTGGAGAATTGAACCGGGGTCCTTAGGCTTTGCAAGCATGGTCCTTAACTGCTGAGCCATCTGTCCAGTCCTGAGCTTTGATTTTAATCAATGCATGGATCTGCATATATTATGCCTTTGTCATTTCTACTTTCAACTTTGACCAGACTGTCTGGGAAGCAGCAGGGGATTTTTGGATAATTGAATTTTCTGACTAATTGAGACCTACAAGATACCACTTTGACTTCAAGTTTGATTTGTGCAAAGTTTTCCTTGGTTTCCTTTGGAAGTATCTTGAATAATAAAATTTCATCTTTCCTCGACAATGAAAGATTTCAGAGGTGTTTCAGGCGGCCTGATGGCATTGGTCAGAAATAAAAATGTAGAGTGAGAAGATAGGAGTGTATGTATGTGGAGCCCAGGACTCCTCTAACATTTTTTAAAATGGGTTTTTATTTTTATTTATATTTATTTATTTACTAGAGAATGAGAGGGCAGGAGGGTGCATCCAGTCCTCCAACCACTGCAAACAAACTCCAGATACATGCATCACTTTGTGCATTTGGCTTATGTGAGTCCTGGGGAATTGAACCCGGATTTTTTAGGCTTCACAGGCAAGTGCCTTAACCACTAAGCCATCTCTCCAGCCCATCCCCTAAGATTTTTAATGCCTTAAAAAAGGCTTAGTGTTTGCAATGTTGCCTCAAATTTAGAGTATGGACAAGAAATTATGATTGATAGTTTGGGCTCTTTGGATTTTCATTTTTCAAAGAATAAATTACAGGATACTTTCTCTCATCACAAGCCTCCAAGGAGGCGTGTTCAGTAGACATATCACCTTGCAAAGAATAACTGCTTTATTATCAGAATCAAGGATGATGTTGGAGAAAGCTGTTTACAGCCTAAGTAAATACGAGATACCGGGTCCAGCTCTGTTCTAACTTAGAAATCTTTCTTAGTTCCTGCATGCAGTGAGTTCTGTCTGTTTCAAAGCAGTACATGATATTTAAAATTGTTATTTTCAGAGTGAAGGGGAGGCAAGCAGAGTTGTTGCTAAGCTTGGCTGGGAAGTGGGATGCTGTACTGGGCTGAGTTGTGAAGCTGCTGAACTTGGTTTTCCAGCCACCTCCCCTCCGTGTTTGGCCGAGTGACCTTGGATGCGTCTGGAGCTCTTTCTGACTCAAAGAGGAAGCGTTTCAGATTGACACTTTGCAAGCTGCTTTTGGTCTGGAACACGTAGACTCACACCAGCTTCATCTGAGGGATCTGACATGGGGTCTCTGTTTATGCCTCTTTCCTGATAATTAGGAACCTGCAGGAACTGCGTCACTCTTCCCACCTGAGTCCCAGTTTGTGGGCCTTGGGGGTGGGGTGGAGGTAGCTGGCAAAAAGTGTCATTTCTCGCTTTGCTTTCTCTTTTTGAGTTTTCCTGTCTCCCTGTCTCAGCCTTTCTCTACTGTCTGCTCACTCCTTCCTACTCCAAGCTCCTCTCCTGGGGCTACCTAGATTATTGATTGCCAGTCACCAAATAGTTTCTGTAACCACGTCATCAATGGCTGCCAAGGTTCTCGTCATTATTCCAGCCACACAGTGTATAGGACTGGGGGACAATGGCATTTTTTTTCTAGCTCAGGTTCAAAGCATTCTAAAACCTGGGTCTGGGCTGGGACTTCTTCTGAAGGTCTTTATGCATAACAGCCACTTGACAGCAAGTAAGTTCTTTTGCAGAGGCCAGAGTTGAGATTCTCTTAATTTTCCTTTTTTTTTCCTGGCTTGCCCTTGCCACTCTCCTCCCTGATGCACGTTAGAGAAGGAAGTACACAAAGGAATTGTGCAAAGTTTGGAAGCAACTGGCAGGTGGGTTTGCATTTTTCCAGGTTAATTCACTTGATGAAAAGCTGCTGTGGGTGATGTGTCATATATCAAAGGCAGGGCATCAGTAATCTTTGCTCAAGGGCACGGCTAACAGACAGGTAGACGGGAGAATGAGATGGAAAAAAGCAACTCATCCTTTTCTGCTAACACCACGAAGGAGATAAAGGAAGATTTATGAGTCATCTCGGACCACATACCAGCAAGCAGCAAGCTGTATTTTTCACATGTTCCCAAAATTGGTGGTGGAAGGCAATCTGGTTGTCACCGTGTCCATCCGGTCGTTTTCCGAAACAATGGGATCCTGGACTGTGCTGAATGTGGAGTCAGCTCTTTGCCCTCTCTGCTGAGAAATGTGTGTGTGTGTGTGTGTGTGTATGTCCGTCCATTCAGAGCATCTCTATTCTCTTTAAGCATGTACACTGGCATTTAATAACATAGTCTGTAGAATTAAAAAAAATACAAAACGACCTGAAACGAACAGGATTCTTGAGTCCCAGGGTGGGATGGTGGTGACTCAGGGCAGCCCTCCTCACTTGTCACCTGTAGACTGAACGATTGACATTCATGGTAGGCAGCCTTGTGTATCACCTGCCTTTGGGCACAGGCAAGAGGGCCATTGTTAATGGTTTTTCTGAGGTGCGCCCACCTCCTCTCGCTCATAGGATACAAATGAGAGTCTGTATCCTAGCTGAGTCTGAATGGTGTGTTTTGTGCGTGGAGGTTCCCGGGATGGCTCGGGCCGTCTCTGCTCAAGGTGCTCAACAGCTGGCACCGGCAGTGTATGGAACAACTGATGCAATTGTGAAGAGGGTTCTTCATGTTTCTCTCCAGCCTTGTGGGAGGCACCTGGATCGCAGCTGGGTCACTCCTGCGTCGGTGACTATTGACGCTGAAATTTCAAAAGTATTGTAAAATCCAGAAAAAAAAAAAAGGTTTTGAATTTTCTCTAAGGCTTCTGCAATGTGCTCCATCTTTCTTCTTTTTCTTCTTCTTCTCTTTTTCTGTGTGTGAGAAGCACACAATTAACATTCTGTGCGGAAGGGCATGATTGATTCTGCACAGTGGTGGCTATATGAGCAAACCTCATTTAGACAGCTGAGTGAAATACACAGGCCAGAGGAATTTATGGGACCCAGAGAAGCTCATGCACAGAATGAAAAGGAGGCACCTTCCCCTCTTTTCCTCCACCCCTGCATCCCCATTCTTTACTCACTTTGCCCACAGCCACTGGGGTGCCATTCCAAGTCAGGATGCTGCAGACCCTGGGATCCCTCAGTGGAGAAGAGTGAATGCCTCTTAATCAAGCGACCCTCCTGTGGGGAAGCAGGAGTGTGTAATAAGAGAGATGGGGAGCTTTTGGAACCCATGATGTGAGAGCTTGGGTGGAGAATGGCGGCTCTAGGGATTGCACGGTGTCCTCATTGGTGTCTTTGCAAACTGGTAGCTTGTCTGAATGCCCTAGGTTTCTGTACAGGGCAGACAATTGGGAAAGTTGGATGTTTCATCAAAAGGGTATAGACTACTTGCTTAGGAGTAGCACCAAGTGGCTTTTGCCAAGTGAGTTTGTGGCAGAAATTGATCCCGTCTTTGTATCTGATGCATCCTAGGCCCTCCGCAAATAGCTTCTGTGTCCAGTTGACTCAGCTCCCAGGAGGATGTGCCTGTAAGGGAGGAAGTGCCATGGACTGCTCGGGTTTTCTGTCTTCTCCTTCATTTCCTGGGCAGGGGCGGGCACACAGTAGGGGCTCAGAAAGCAGTTGTCGCAGGAGTGAAAGAATGAACTTGTGGAGTGTCATTTGGTGGGAAGAGCTTGGTGTGCTCATGTCCCATCTGCTGAAATGGCTTTCGGCTTGAATGGAGGTGTGGAGGTGTGCTCCCTGCCTGGGGCTCGCATGCTTGTTCCCAACCAGCCTGCCAGATGCCCTGTTTCTCTCTCCCTTCAAACCCACTTCATGTCCACTTAATGATTCAGTCTCACTGTTGCCAGGAAGGCTGGGTTGCATTCATTCGTCCATCGATGTAAATGAAGGCCAAAGCTGCATGTGATTGCTGCTTGAAGGAGTACTCTGAATTTTTTTTAAAGTTATTTGACGAGAGTCCTTTTCCTGATAAGTGTGAACTTCTGTCTCCCAAAATCTGTCAAGTCCTCATCCCTGGAACCTGGTATGTGTTATGTTCTGTGGCATTCTCTTTGCATATGTGAATAAGAAGCTTTTTTTTTTTTTTTTTTTTTTTTTTTGAGGTAGAGTCTCACTCTGGCCCAGGCTGACCTGGAATTCACTATGTAGTCTCAGGGTGGCCTTGAACTCATGGTGATCCTTCTACCTCTGCCTCCTGAGTGCTGGGATTAAAGGCGTGAGCCACCACGCCCGGCTTGTTAATAAGAATCTTTCATCAGTCGCTTTACTCACTGCTGTGACAAAAATAACCAACCAAAGCACCTTGGGAAAGGGAGGGTTTGTTTTGGCTTACGGTTTGTGGGGACACAGTCCATCATGGTGAGAGGTGTGGGGGGAAGGCCTGGCAGCAGGAGCAGGAGGCAGCTGATGACATTCAGTCAGCTGTGAGGAAGCCGAGAGGTGACAGCTGGTGCTCGGCTCACTTGCTCCACTTTATGGGACACAGGACCCCCAGCTGACGGGCTGGTGCCAGTCACAGTTAGGATGGTTTCTTCTAGCTCAGTTAACTTATTAAAAAAAACTCTCATAGACAGGCCCAGAGATTTGTGTCCATGGTGATTATAAATCCTATTAATAGGCCAACTCAGATGCACTCTCATAGATCTTTTATTTATTTGTCTGAAAGAGAGACATCACGTGAATACAGATGCTCCAGGGCCTCCAGCCACTGTGAATGGATTCCAGATGCGTGTACCATCTTGTGTGTCTGGCTTTGCATGGGCCCAGGAGAATTGTACCCAGGGCCATCAGGCTTTGCAGACAAGCACTTTGAACTATGGAGTCATTTCCCAAGCCCATTCTCCCAGATCTTGAACTGGGAGATCACCCTGGATTTAAAGAAGAGCCTTAATGTGATTACACGTACTCCTTTGTGGGAAGAAGGGGAAGACTGAACCCCAACACACAAGAGACAGTGATGTCAAGGTAGAGCAGCTGTATAGATGCTGGCCTTAGCGCCGGAGCACTGTGGTCACAAGCTCAGGAGTGCTGACAGGCGTCGGGAGCTGCATAAGACAAAGAACAGGTTCTCCTCTAAAGTCCAGTGATACTGACTATAGGCCTCTGGAACTGTGGGAGAAGGGGTTTCTGTTGATTGTAGCCATGAACATTTTATTAGTGGGTTACAGCAGCAATAGGAGTGTGATACAGCACACTGAAGACTCCCAGAAGTTGGACTGACATCCACGTCAGGCAGCCCATACTCACTCATTGATGTTCTTCACTGGAGGGACCCCTGTAGAACAGAGGAGGAATAAATTATTTTATAAGTACAAATGCTATGTGTTATCTTTCGTCCCTGAAGAACCTTGCATGGATGATGGATTATTCCCACCTCATTTTATGGGTTAGGGAACTGACTAACAGGTGTAACTGATCAACACTGATTTTGGGGTTTGAATATAATAATAGTCCAATACTGTATTCTTTCCTGCTGTGCTATTATTTTTCTTTTTACTTCACATACCGTGTTTAGAGTCTCCAGGTAGAGTCAGGCTGTAGGAATTTCTCTTTGTTCCTTTTCTCTGAATGTGGTCCCTTGGTCCCAGCCTCCTGTAAATTAGCCTCACTCAACCCAGAAGAGATGGCCGTACGTCATGTCACAGTCCTTGGCTCTGATAGCCAGGTGGCTCTGTGCAACTTCTTAATATAAAAAGCCACCGTGCAATAGAGCCATGTGATTGTGCGTGAGTCTGTGTGTGTGAAAGAGAAGTGGAACAAATGTGTGGCTTTGTTATGAATTGCATACTAAAAATGCTGCGTTTTTTTTTTTTTTTTTTTTTTGGCATACCTAAATGTAACAAGTCTCTCACTTCCCCTGTTGTAGAAACGTAGCCTTTTCTTGAACCACACAATGCCGAACTGAGCTATCACCACTGGGAGAACATGGGTTCCAAGGAGGAGTCAGAAAGAATAGGAACTGGGATCCATGAACAATGGTGGCAGTGGCCATGTCATCTGTAACTGGTGGGACTTGAGAGGGTATTTCAATTTCAGGCATTGCCTTCAGAGGTTTGCTTCTGCCGTCCCACTGTCAGGTGCAGGGAAGCTCGGCTGCAAGCACAGCTCCAGGACCCCACAGGTGGCTATCTTGACCCTTTCCACAAGTTCTAAACATACACGAAAGGAGCTGAGTGTGATTCATCACTTGGATTATTATTTACAAGGCAAACCTTCCAGAGCTGAGAATTATTAAGAAGCTGGAAAATCTCTTAATGGCAACACATTTTGTCGTGCACAAAAAGACTGTGTGGTCCAGAAAGTTGGCAGCATTCTGATGATCATATTTAGTAGCTGGAAGATTCCGATTCAGACTTCTTCTGTAGTGAGAAAAGTGGTTATTCCCCCCGCCCCCCGCACACACTGCTATGCTTACCAGGACTCTATTTTGTAAGATGCTCATTCTCTTTACTTGAATGCAAGCACACAAACTTATATTTGGCCCATCATTATTATAAGGATGGCTGAGGGGAGGGAGTCAAGCTGTCTTTATTTCCTTATTTAGTTTTGCATTTTATTTCTTTTCATCTGTTTTTTTTTTAAATGTCAAGTACCTCTTCCCCTAAATCTTTACCTTTTTCATATAACAGAAAGGATTAACTCAACATTGAAACGTGTTTCCTGTTGTTCAGACACAACATCCTATTTCTGTTTGTCTTGAGTTCAAGAATAATGCTTTGGGGCTGGAGAGATGGCTTGGTGGTTAACGCATTTGCCTGCAAGGCCAAAGGATCCCAGCTTGATTCTTCAGGACCCACATAAGCCAGATGCATAAGGGGGCACATGCATCTGGAGTTCATTTATAGTGGCTGGAGGCCCTGGCACACCCATATTCTGTCTCTCTCTCTCTCTCTACCTTTTTCTCTCTCTCTCAAATAAATAAAATATTTAAAAAATGATGCTTTGGAAAATGTAATTAAAATTTTTCAGTGGATAAAGTTTTATACCTGCAATGTTGGCTATGCAACCTTGTGGTTGCATTTACTGCCATTGAACAATATCCCTAAAATGGTTATAGTGGTAAATTCTGTTAAGGGTGTTACTACCATTTTACAGAGTTATATATACATCTATGTAGAAGTGTAAGTGGTACACACTGCACCCATAAACACTCTTTTTTTCCTCCATAGCTCTTCCTTCCCTAGGGGCCACCCAAAGCCAACAGCTTCTTGTGTAGCCTTCCAGAAACTTTCCTTGCCTCTTTAAGCATGCGATTCCATGTTGAAAGAATTGCGCAATGGGAAAATAGAACCCGGCTGGCCCCCGGTTGGGGCTGGGGGAGGTGGGACGTGGCACGACAGTGATAGATGAGTGAGATGGGTGGGTGACGATGGAGGCTGGTGGAGACCAAGGTTCTAATTCAGAACAGTTGTGTCATCTCTTCTTTGTGTGAGGCTCATTCCACAGCATTTCAGCAAGGGCGAGGGATCTGGCTTGGGAAAGTTCAGGGAAGGCAGGAGGAGCATGCGAATGCCACCCAGTTGTCTTTTGCTCTAGTCCAGAGGGAGATAGCTGTGAGTAATGGGGTGAAGTTAAGCAGAGAGGAATTTAAGCTGGGAAAATCAGGACGAATTTCACAATGGGATGAGCGCGAAGACGTGTCCATGGGGAGGTAATAGACGCCTTGCCACTGAGGGGCTGGAAATAAGACTTGACAGAAAGCATGAGACAATGGATGGTAGGAAACACTCCCTGGGGGCTGGCTCAGTGACCTTAATCAAGCTCTTCCCGGCCTAGCTTTGGATTCACTGATTCAGTCTCAAATGATCCAAGGGAGAGAAACAATTGCTTGGAAAATGGCTGTGGGGGAATTATGGGTATTGACAGCAGATATTGGCTGACGCTCCTGTGGGCATTAGCGCCCTCCTACCTTCTGTCCACAGGGCTGTCTTTCCTACATTCATCATTCTTTCCCTCCTACCCTTGGTCCATCCATTTATCTACTTAACAAATCGTCTTTCAACATCTTTAAATCCATGTAGATTGAGTATTAAGGGTATTTAAAATAGGATGGTAGAAAGGTCATTTCCAGAGGGGACATTGATGCTGAGGCTTGTGGATCAGAAGGGAAAGCTCTCCAAAGAATAATCTGGAAAGGCTCGCCTGTGCCAAGGATGTGGCATGTGAAAAGGCTTGTTAAGTTTGAGGACCAAAGAGGAGCTGAGCATGGCTGGTTGAGGTTGGAGAAGAGGCTGAGAAAAGATGGACTGTGAGACTGTAAGGTGGAAGAAGCAATGGGGTCTGGTGTCATCTTAGTAGGGGTAGATGTTTGCTGTAAGAGTGATAGGATTTGAGTATGGTTTCTGGTAAGTCTGATTTATACTTTCATATTTCTTTTTTAAAAATTTGTATTTATTTGAGAGAGAGAGAGAGAGAGAGAGAGAGAAAGAAAAGAGGCAGGTGGGGGGGGGGGAGAGAGAGAGAGAATATGGACACATCAGGGCCTCTAGCCACTGTGAATGAATTCCACATGCACATGTCACCATGTGCATTTGGCTTACGTGGATACTGGGGAATTGAACCTGGGTCCTTAGGCTTCACAGGCAAGCACCTTAACCACTAAGCTATCTTTCCAGCCCACACTTTCATATTTATTTTTTAAAAAGTATTTAATTTGGAGAGAGGAAAAGGCAGACAGAGAGAATGGGCACACCAGGGCTTCTAGCTATTGCAAACAAACTCCAGATGCATGTACCATCTTGTGCATTTGGCTTCATAGGGGTTCTGGGGAGTCAAATCTGGTTCCTTAGGCTTTGCAGACAAGCACCTTAACTGCTAAGCCATTTCTCCAGCTGTCATATTTCATTACACCTTCCGTTTCCCACTTTGTGAGTCAGCGTTGGGTGTCAGTGGTAGGGGCTATGTGAGCAGGCGTAGACTGACAAGTGAGGTAAGATAGACAACAAAGGGATCCTGGGAAAGGGGTTTGGCCCTTGGGAGGATTCCTTCAGGGGAAGCACGTGGTAGGATGGTGGTGGGCATCAGAACAGGATCACAAAAGGGCAATCAACTTGAACAAAAGGCAACATTAATAGCAGATGGGGGTAACATTTGCAATTTAATGTTTCAAAACAAAATGTAAAATTTGCATCTGTGTCTATGTACATCTGTGTGTATATGTACATATACACATGTATACATTATCAGTACCATTTTTGTTGTCATTGCAACTGATCTAATTCTTAGAATATAATTAAAGTATTAGTTTAACAAAATATTTTATTTATTTGGGAGAAAGAGGAAGAGGTAGATCGAGAGAGAGAATGGGTGTGCCAGGGCCTCCAGCCACTGTAAATGACTGACAGACTCATGTGCCACCTTGTGCATCTGGCTTATGTGGGCACTGGGGAATCGAACCTGGGTCTATCTCTCCAGCCCTTAACTTAATTCTCTCCTCTCATTTTTCTCATAAAATTATATGTTGTCCCCAAACATTCTACTTCAGGCTTGCTTGTCTTCCACATCACCGTTGTTTATTTTTGCAAAATTAGTACTTTATCATTTTTAAAAGATCCTTTCTTAACCCTTCAGTATTTCTGGGTTCATTGTATTTTAATCAGGCTAGGGATGTGGTTCAGTGGGTAGAGTGCCTACCTAGCAAACCCTGAGTTTGGTCCCCAGCGCTGCATAAAACGGGGCATGGTGGTGCACACCTGTAATCCCAGCATTCAGGCGGTGGAGACAGAAAGGTCAGAAGTTCAAGGACATTCTCACCTACATAGCAAGTTCGAGGCCAGCCTGGGCTACATGAAACCTATCTCCCCCCCCCAAAAAAAAACCCCATTTAAAAAAAATCTTAAAGCCCGACTCAGTGACTCACAAATGCTATAAATCTCAGCAGTTGGGAGGCTGAGGCAGGAGGATTGTGAGTTTAGGGTCAGTTTGGGATACATAGTGAGATCATATCTCAAGAAAGACAGGAAGGAGAGAGAGAGGGCAAGAGGAAAGAAAGAACACTGCCACCTTTGTGCCTTTTTCTTCTTCAGCTCCCATTGGGGTGTAGGACCAGTGACTGTTATCTGAACTTCCTTCCTTCAGCTGAGTTCTGGAAACCCACACATTTTACTCCAGGGTCTGTTTCATTTTGCAGTGTTTTGCACTGGGAGCTTGCATGACATTTGATCATCCAATGAGCTTTCGCTGTTGAGGCGAGTGTCATGCGGGCAGGTGGGGGGCGGGCGTGTTACTTGGAAGGGAAGTTTGATGGGAGAACAATTTTTCAGTTACGACCGCGTGTATTTCAGAACTAGGACGGCTGTCGTTTCCCTATGCAAACCTCAGACGTAAAATTCTTGAAGGGCAAATATTTGGATAGGGTTCCCTCTGTGTGAAAATGTAAGCACTTTAAGTATGTCTGCCTGTGGACAGCACACAACATGGAACGAAATGTGCTGGCTTCGGGGCTGGGGTGTGTCAGGGCTTCATTTCTAGGAGCGCAAGGTACCTTGTTGCTGTACCCCCCCTTCCCCCAAAAGCCCTGGTGTGCTCTTCTCATTGTAATTTTGTTGGTGATTTTATTGTTGCTGTTGCAGGATAAGGGCATTAATTAGGGTTGTATGGGTTGGGCAGTTTTGCCTTGGGAAACCCTTGGGATTTGGTGTAGAAAGACATGGATAAACTTAATGGAAAGAAAATGGTATCTTCTCATTTTGTTAAAATAATTGTATTCTAAAATACTGTGAGTACTTATATTCATTTGATATCACCACTATTAACATATGGGGTTAGAAGAGCCCTTTAAAATATCTTATTTATTTGAAAGAGAGACTGCAAACAAACTCTAGACACATGTGCCACTTAGTGCATATAGCTTTATGTGGGTACTGGGAAATCAAACCCAGGCCATCAGACTTTGCAAGAGAGAGCCATCTATCCAGCCCTAGAAGATTCTTTATTGGGAAGTGGCCTGCCCCATGCATAGAAGAGTATGTTACAGAACCACTAGCCTCTATTATCCTGATAGCAGTGCGATATGTCTCCAGATATCATCACATGTCTCTTAAGAGTCAACTACTGAACTCGGAACACCTCAGAGACCCTGCAGGAGGTGGTCGTGACACCCCACATGGATGAAGGGTTGTTGCAGACAGCTTCAGGTTCGCTGAGATGAACTTCCAGACCGGGCACAGTTATGGAGGAAGGGATATTATTTATTGAAGCTTACAGATCCAGGGGAAGTTCCATAAAGGCAGGAGAAGCAGCCTGCTCTCCACAGGACCAAGCAGAGAGAGAGAAAGCCAACCAGCCACCACAGCACACAGAGCAAAACTACAGCCAAAAGCCCAGCACACTTCAGGAACTCCTGCTAGGCACATTTGCATATCTTTACAATGGAATCTCAAACCCACACCTTAAGACTGGGCCCCCAGTGACCTTGCCTCTAGCAAGGTGATTGCAGATGCAAACTATAACTAATAAAACACTGAATGTATTGGGGGACATATATTCAAACTACCACAAGGGTGTAACCCCTTCTGATGCTCACTCACCAGATTGGTGGGTTTTAAAATAAGCAGAGGAAAGGAAGTTTCTCGGGCATGGTGGTAAGAAGTGTAGAATCTAGTTTAGGTCTAATTGGAGCAAGTCTAGCAGAGGAGGGAATAGGGAGCTTCAGAGTTCTGAGTCCTGTGGGATTTCTATGGAGCTGGAAGTGTAAACTCTGACCTGACTCGAATGTAACATAAGGTGTGGGCCAGATCATCCTTGCCCTATGTGCATTTCAACCTTTTAAGCCATTGTTTAACCTGTCTCCCCTACAATCAGTATCCTCTGGCCTTCTTCATAGCTTCCTCAAAAGATGCGAAGCCTTTGGGTCCAACTGAAATTCCAACTTTGACATGAAACCAACTCAGCTAAGCTGGTCTACTTAAAGTTCTTCCTGCCCCAACCCCCTACACTGCCCCACTACGATTTTATGGTAGGCATTTAATATTTTTATGTGAGCATTTAATCAAAGATACTGTTGCTTCTTTCTTTCTTTTTTTTGGGGGGGAGAGAGACAGAGAGAGAGGGAGAGGAAGACAGATAAAGATGGGTGTACCAGCAGCCTCTCAGCTGCTGCAAACAAAATCCAGATGCATGTGCACCCTTGTGGTAAAGTGCGGCATTGCACCCCTTTGCATCTGGCTAAATGTGGGACCTGGAGATTGGAACCACTGGAGATTGGAACCAGCGTTCTTAGGCTTAGGAGGCAGGCGCCTTAACCGCTAAACCATCTCTCCAGTTGCTTCTTTCTTTAAAGCGTGAGTGCCTCTTTGATTTGCTTGGTGAGTAGGTAAGCTCCTTTGAAACTTAACCCTTCCTTCCTTCTTCCCTTCCTTCCTTCTACCCTTTCTTGTTCCTCCCCCTTCCTACTTTTTTCCTCCCTTCCTCCCTCCCTTCTTCCTCCCTTCCTCCCTCCCTTCCCTCCTTCCCTCCTTCTTTCCTTCCTTCCCTCCTTTGATCCCTCTCTCCCTCCCCCTCCCTCCATCCCTCTCTCCCTCCCTCCTTCTCTTCCTTTCTTCCCTTCCTCTCCCTCCCTCCTTCCCTCCTTCTCTTCCTTTCTTCTCTTCCTCTCTCCTTCCCTCCCTCCCTCTCTCCCTTCCTTCCCTCCCTCTCTCTCTTTCTTCCTTCTCTCCATCCCTCTGTTCTTTCCCTCCCTCCCTTGCCTTCCTCCCTTCCTTCTTCCTTTCTTCTCTCCCTCCCTCCTTTCCTTCCTTCCCTCCCTCCCTCTCTTCCTTCCTTGTTTCTAGAAATCAGTTTTTTTTTTTCTTTTGGTTTTTTGAGGTAGAGTGTCACTTTGGCCCAGGCTGACCTGAAATTAACTATGTAGTCTCAGGGTGGCCTTGAACTCACAGTAATCCTCCTACCTCTGCCTCCCAAGTGCTGGGATTAAAGGTGTGCACCACCACGCCAGGCCAGTTTGTTTTTTGTTTAGTTATTTATAAGTTCATATATTTTACAATGTATTTTGATAACATTCACTCTCATTTCCTCCTCTTGTTCCCCTCCTACTCCTGCTGAACCCCTTCTCCTACCCAACTACTCTTCCTCCTTCTTGCATGGTCATTGTTTCTTACTTTCTTCCTTTCTTTTCTCCCTTATTACTTCCCTCTTTCCCTTTCTCCTACCTTCCTTCTCTCCCTCTCTTCCCTCTCTCCCTTCTTCCTTTGCTCATTCACTCACTCACTCATTCATCATTTTTCATGTGTATGGGGTATTCCTATGTGAGTGGGTGCATGGATATGGAGGCCAGAGGTGGTTTTTATCCCAGTGAATTTAACTAGGTTTGCGTGCATGCACATGGACGACGATTACTTCCTGCAGTTTGGGCAGTTGACCAGTGGCTGGGCCACTGAGGAAGATGACTCCCCCTCCCGCTGAGTATGTAGCACATGCCCAGCAGTTTGTAAGTTGAAGTTAGTCTGCTTGCTCACGCCTCAGCCCTGCTTTACCTTCTAGATCTCTCCACATTCTCCAGCCCTGTCTCTTTAAATAGTTGAGTGCAGTGTTTGACAGTGCTGCAAACATAAAATATAATTTAGCTCACACTTAATTTTTATCAGAAGGCAAGTTTAATATTTTTAAGCATTGCAATTTTATTTTTAAGTTCTTACATCCTGTTTCTCTTAATGTCATTTTGGCTTCAAAGGATATAATTTTGAAATTATGAGTACTTTTGGACTTGTTACTATTTCTTCTTTGTGTATATAATGTTTCAAAAACTGTTGATGGCTAAATGTCATTTTTATACTTCTTGGATTCATAACAGTTCAGTTTCATTCAAAAACAATTAATAATATTATGTATCATAGGACTAGCTGTCATGTGTCTGGTGGATATGACATATTGCTAGATATTTTAAGTTAAAAGTTCTGTATGCAGGCCAAGTTTCGAAAGACGAGGAGCAGACTGTTTCATAGACAAGCAGAAGGATGGAGTGGGCTTATGAGAAAGCACAGTACCGCAATGTAACCAAGCCTGGAAAACTGGGCGGCTTCTCAACTTGAAAAATAAACCTACAATCAGTAGCCTATCTCAAACAGTATATATATGTATGTGTGTGTGTATGTGTGTATATCTATGTATATGTATGTGTGTGTGTGTGTGTGTGTGTGTGTGTGTATATATTTTTTGCTTTATTTATGTCTGGTTTCCTTCTGCAAAAAGCAAGACAACCTGACAGCTTAACAGAGAAGATATTACCAGGAACCATCAACCACCCAAGGCAGTGTTCCCACATTCTTGAGAGACACTTTCTCCAGCGCACACACATGGACTGTTTGATTCTGAGAACAGGATGAAAACATCCCATAAAGGGTCATTGTTTCTGCAGTGGAGCTCTCCGTGCTCTGGAAGGCAGCTAGGTTCAGCGGCAAGAATGCTAGAGGATTCCCCCCGCCCCACACACAACCCAGCCTGCTTGGCATGAGTCTACTGGGCTGTTGGTCACCTTTCCCTCGGTGGAAGTGAGGCCTTTCGTGGTTGGACATTTCTGTTACTCCACTAGGAGGGATCTATCAAGTAGATTAGATGGGTCCCATGAAAGATGCTGTGTATTATTTTAATAGAATTCAGCTTTTGTAATTATTTTGGTCTATCCTCAACAAACATTAGTGATTTCCTCCCCTCTTTTTTAAAAAAAAGATTTATTTTTATTTTATTTATTTATTAGAGACAGACAGGCAGGGGGGAGAGAGGGAGAGAGAAGAGCACGCGAGAGCCTCTGTCCACTGCAAACAAATTCCAGATGCATGTGCCACTTTGGGCATCTGGCTTACATGGGACCTGGAGAATTGAACCTGTATCCTTAGGTCCTTGGGCTTTGCAGGCAGCGCCTTAACCGCTAAGTCATCTCTCCAGCCACCCCCTTTTTTTTTTAATTGGAGACAGGTTTTTAACTATACATCCCAGGCTAGCCTTCAACTCAGAGTTGTCCTGCTTCAGCCTCTGGAGTACTGGAATTACAAGTGCAAACTACCATACCTATGTGGTTCTCTTTTCCTATTCTATTAGACTAGATCTGGTAACAACTTGCTGCAGCACTAGGTTCAAATGTAACCTACACAAAGAGGGCAGCTTGGGCCCATGAACTAAAAGGATGTTAAAGCAGAAATTAGGGAATAATTTCTGTTTGGGGGGTGTTCTTTTTTTTTTTTTTTTTTTTTTTTTTTTTGAAAGCAGAGTCTCACTCTCTAGCCCAAGCTGGCCTTGAACATACGGCATTCTTCCCACTTCAGCCTCTTGAGTGCTGGGATCACAGGTATGAGTTGCCATACTGGCTTTGGTGTGTTCTCATCATATTTCCAGGGATATTGTTGAATTCATATTCTTCTTCTTAAAAATATTTTTATTTATTTATTTACAATTAGAGAGATGGGAGGAGAGAGAGGGGAGTGGGTACTCTTGGGATTCTTGTACTGTAACCCAACCCCAGATCCATATGCCACTCTGGGCATCCGACCTTAGTGGTACTGAAGAATTGGACCCTGGCTACCAGGCCATAAAAACAAGTACCCTACCCCACTGAGCCATTTCTCCAGCCCTTGAATTCATATATACATTAGTTGTTAGAGATCATTTGCCCCAAGCCAGTCAGTTGGACACTAAGCATGCTGTGCATTATGCCCTGTGTCAGGGAGAAGAAAAGATCCTATCTCCTGTTTGCACATCTTTTTATGAAAACAATTTAAACCGCACCTGTTTAAACCCTCCCATAGAAATGCCTGAAAGGTAAACACTTGGCTCTGGAGCCGCCATAATGTGGCATTGTTTAACATGGCAGCCGTTGATGGTTGCCTTTAATTACGGCCGTGCTGTCAACCCCTCAAGTCCCCGCTCTTTGTTGTAGATCTGATAGGGCGTTTGAGGCTTTCAGAGTTCCCGAGATGAAAGACTCTACAGTCAAATACTGCTCATTCCTTTAGGCCCATGAGGCCCGCCGAGCCCAGGAGCCTGGGAGAAAGCGTGGGTGCACCCTGCTTCTGATGACAGCTTCGAGGAGCTGTTCTGGTGTATTCGGCTCGTGAGGGCCAAAGCTGGAGGAAGCCAGCAAGCTGGGTTCCGTCATGGTCAACAAGAGCAATGTGTGGGATGCACAGTGGGAAAGTCCACTGTGGCTGCCACCGGCAGTTTGCCTGACAGATGTGCAAAGCTCGAGCTGACCACCGGGGCTTCTGGAGCCGGTGTCTTCCTTCTTCATCAGGTGTCTGTGATGCTGTGAGTGGCATAGGATGCCCACGGTTGAGGGTGTTAACAGTGGGTTAGACCCATCTCAGACCACGGTATCTGTGTAGGAGCCAGTTAACTGTTTCAGGTTTCAGTGTCCTCACTGGGAGATGGCAGAACCAGTTGTCCCCATGTTGTAGAGTTGTGGGGACTCAATGAGGTAGAATACAGGTAAGAAGCTCAGAGCAGAGACCAGTAAAAAGCAGGCCTGTAACTGTGTATGGAATATTTTCATATCCCATGCATATTATCTAATGTATACTACATGAGATGTAGAATACAATTTAAGTTCTTATTTTTCTTTTTTTCTTTTTTCCCAAAGTAAGGTCTTGATATGGTCCAGGCTGATCTGGAGTTCACGATATAGTCTCAGGCTGACCTTGAACTCACAGCCGTCCTCCTACCTCAGCCTCCCAAGTGCTGGGATCAAGCCCCTATTTTTCTTGATGCTGTTGTGATTAGTGTACTCAGCTAAACATGAATCCTATGTCCTTTAATCCTCCTAACCCACTTGGAAAGGTTACCATTTTTTTTAAGTAGGGGAGTTTTGATCTGTGATAACGTAGCATTGTCAGTACCATAGCTATGAAGTTTGTAAAGTTCAGAAAAGATTTAAATGTTGTTATTCACAATTTTCATATATGGCACATAATGCATTTTGATCATAATTCCTTCCTATTTTTTAAAAAATTGTTTATTTGTATTTATTTGAGAGCAATAGACAGAGAGAGAAAGAGGGGGAGAGAGAGAGAGGGAGAGAATGGGCATACCAGGGCTTCAGCCAGTGCAAATGAACTCCAGATGCATGCACCACCCTGTGCATCTGGATTACATGGGTACTGGGGAATGGTGCCTCGAACCAAGGTCTTTAGGCTTCACAAGCAAGCATTTAATGCTAAGCCATCTCTCCAGGCCCCCCTCCTATTGCTTTTTGGTGACTGCCCCACTTCTTCCCTTCTCCATCATCCACCATGAAATGTTGTCTGGCCCAATGTTGTGCAGGACTTTTGTAGATAATAAAAGTCGCTTTGAGGCCATGGAGGCAGTGGTCACTTCATGTCCAGAAGACAGGACTCCAGAGCAATCCTCTCCACCCTCCGCTCCTCACATTCTCTCCACCACCTCCTCCCCCATGTTCCCTGAGTGCTGGATGGTGTGCTAGAGATGTTTCCTTTACACTCAACTGTCACTTCTTCTCAGCACTCTGACCAGTTTTGACTCTTCCCAGTAGACACGGCCATCTGTAAAATAAATAAATAAATAAATAAATAAATAAAATAAAAAAGGAAAAAGAAGGTTCTCTAGCCAAAAGTGAGAGCAGCACTAACTTAAGGACATCAACATAAATATCTAGCAGGCAGTTTGGTAGGCATAATATACACATGTAGCCAAACAATGGTGATAGCTCTCTCCACCCCCCTCCAGGGCATATGACCTTCCCAGCAGTAGACTTGTGACTAGGTTTTCAGTATGAGGCATGCACTCCACTGTGCAGGAGGCCTCATATCCAATCAGAGAATGCTCAGAAGTTTTTACCCTAAGTCAGCATGACTCTACAATCTTGTGCTTGTGCAAGAAAAGAACCCTGGACACAGTTTTTCTTAGTTTTTTTTTTTTGGATGAATTTAGCTGGAAAATATTCACATTTGACCCCTTCCCTCCATTCACCCACCCCAATAAAAGCCCAAGCTAACTACCACGGCCTACCGCATTCTCCTCGGGGGCCAGTAGAGAAAACAGTGATGTTATCAGCAAAGGCCTTTCTATATCTCCCAGGGGAAACAAGAAACCTCCCAGCAGCCGTGTTCCAGCCAAGCAAAGCTCTGGGAGAAATTCCTAGGTTGGTGAGCTAGAGCAACTTGAAAGAGCTTTTGAGCAGAAAACTGAAGGCAAATGGAGCCACTGTGGGCTGGCCCTCGACCCGCCACAGTCGCGATTGCAGAGCATGGGTTGACACTGCAGTGGTAGCCAAGGAAGCCTTGTCTCTGCTGTTGTAGCAAATTAACCCCTGAAATCTCAGTGGCCACAAGCCACCTTCCTTTCCCTCTCACCTCACATGCCCAGCGAGGGCCCGTGTTGGCGGAGTTGGACTTCACGTGGTCACTCAGTGATCTTGCGGGTTAAAGGCTCTGTCATCTTGTCTCTGGGTCGTGAGACATCCATGGAGGTGTCAGAGGTGGAGTGAGTTGAAAGATGACTGCTTCCCCCCCGCCCTCCAATCCATGTCAACCTGGTACTTGAGAATGGAACCTTATTTACAAATGAGATCTTAGGTGCTGGAGAAGATGGCGTAGTGGTTAAGGCACTTGCCTGCAAAGCCAAAGGACCCCAGTTCCATTCCCCAGGACCCACATAAGCCAGAAGCACAAGGCGGCACAGGCGTCTGGTGTTCATTTGTAGCGGCTGGAGACCCTGGCCCGCTCATTCTCTTTCTCTCTCTACCTCTTTCTCTCTCTCTCTCAAATAAATACATTAAAAAAAGAGAAATAAGGTCTTTGAAGGTAAAATTCCTTAAGGGTCATGAGGTGAAATCATAATTGATTTAGGGTGTCTCCTAATCCAATGAGTAGTGGCTTTTCAAAAAAAGATTTCAATGTAAATAATTGTGTTTTGAATTTTTTGGACATCTATATATGTGTGTGGTATGTGTGAATGTGTGCATGTGTGTTTGTAAGCGTGCATGTGGGGGGATGGCCGAGGTTGACCGGGGATGTCTTTCTTGACACTCTCCACCTTAGTTACTAAGACAGAACCTCTCACTGAACCCAGGGCTCAGCAAGTCAGCTCGTCCAGCTTTCCCCTCCCCTGGTGTCTTTGTCTTCACCTCCTGAGCATTGAGAGTAGAGAAGGGCCTCCATGCTCGCCTAGAGTGTTGATGTGGGTGGCGGGAGTCCAAATTCAGGTCCTCATGCTTGTGCGGCAAGTGCTTTGTCCACAGAGCCCTTGCCTCAGTCCGAATGAATGGCGTCTTTATTTGAAAAAAGGGAAGGGATATGAACAGAGACACAGGGGCCGTGTGAAGACAGAGCCAGAGGTTTGAATTACGCAGCCATAAGTAGGGAAGCTCCAGGAGCTGGAAGAGGCAAGGAGGAATCCTTGTGTAGCGCTTTGGAGGGGAAGTGGACCACTGGCCCCTGGGCTTTGGACTTCCAGTGCCCGTACAAGTGAGAGATTTCAGCTACCCACCTTGAAGATCTGCACTGGGATGTTTTTAACGACCAGGCCTTGGAGTATCTTCAAACCCTTTATTCTTACCTGGGCCAGAACCCAAACTAGTGACCATGAAACAAGATTTGGTAAGCACATGGCATTGTCTTGGCCATAACAGCACTGCAAGTACAATGCAGGAAGTGGCTTGAAATAGAGACTTTCCCTTTTTTAAGACATATTTTCAAGAATTAAGCAGGTGGGGTTCACCATCAAGGCAGGTCAGAGTAGGATGGCAGCAGGCTGGTGTGGGGGAGGGAAGACGGAAAGCCAGAGGACAGGCTCTGACTTCATGTTGGACCATTCGTCCTGCACACGAAAGCTCATGGGAATGCAGCAGTAGGGTGAAGCAGAAAGGTGGGGTGTCCCACTGACACATCAGGGTTGAAGGGGAAGGTTTGGACCCATAGGTACTAGAGCCAGTGAGGGCCATATGGTTCCTTGTGGGTATCTCCTCAGACACAGCTTGAGGGCGAGTCAGCACCCCTAGCTCCATCCTAGAGGGAGTATTGGAGGAGAATCATTTTCATCTCCGTGCCTCCACTCTAGGCCAGAGCTGGTGCTGGGGAGATGTTCACTGTGTCTGTCCTTCTGTGGGTGTGAGCGACATCGCTAAACCCTGGGCCATGTAGCAGCAGCTTCAAGCTCATGTTGTCCATTGCCTAAAGAAGTCCACTTGAATCCATACTATGACCTGGACTTCTTGTTCATAGTAGAGTGCAATGATCTGTCATGTCCCCATGCCATTGCATCTGAAATTCTTTCCCTGAAGTGCTCTCTGCTTCGCTTTCGACTTGGTGAGGACTTCCTGTGGTACACACGTAGTAGAATCTTCCCCGGCCATCTCTCTCCTCTATGGCTCTCCTCATTGTCCTTGTACTTCCATGATGCAGTGGTATTGTACCCGCTTCTTGGTCCGTTTGTTCTGCTCAACTGAATCCTGCATTTTCTCATCCCAGTGCTTGATTCATGATAATCATCTGATAGATTTTTTTGTATGTATGTGGGGGGGGGGTGAGGGGGAGGAATAAAATGTCATTTATCCTGGGTACTCCTTTCAGACAGCCACAGAAGCAATTATTCTGAGGACTACATCCTAAGTGGTAGAGATGGTATTATAATTATTGATTAATTAATTGGTTATGGATTTATTACCACATGAAATATAGATGAGAGAGATAAGTAGTGATGGGTTGGAGTATCCGGTTCGTGAATCCCATGAATGGCAGCAAACCTTTCTGTATCGATTTCAACTTCATAAAGTGCCGTCATCTTGACATGACCTGTTCTTTGTAGCACAGTGAGGGAAGTGGAGGTTGCACCTTCCACCTTTGTTTGGGTCCTTTGTGATCTGCTCTCCTGCCAACCAGTGAGCAGTGACAACAGGAGGAGAAGGTGGAGGGCGGGAAAGTTGCGTTCTTTCATTTCTAAATTTTAACATTCACTGATAACTCCGCAAGTCTGATACTTCCATTCTCACTTTGTAGGTGGGATAACAGAGGTTTGGGGAGGAAGTTTGCTCTGGCAGAGACTGGATTGACATGTATGTTTTTCTCCTCACCCTTCCCAAGCCCTACCGCTTCCCTCTCTGCTAATGGTGAGTCACCTGTTGAGCCCTGGGGTGACCTAGGAGAAGGTTCTGGCTGCTTCTTAGCTGTCCTTGTTTGACTCCTCTGTGAAGGATTTGTTGAAGGATCAGAACTACAGCTTTTTTTTTTTTTATTGCTTTCTGGGTTTGATACCTTCCTCTTTGAGACGTATGAAAGACTCATGAGTAAGATTTGAAAGGAATCTGAGCTGACCCACTGAGGTATTTCCTCTTTGTTCCTGGAGCTGACTAATCTTGAGGCTTTGTGATGGCTCTTGTCTCAAAGGGCCTCCCTGAATCCATACTTTTCCCACTTGCCTTGAAGGCAACATTTTGTATTAAAACATAAAAACAAATCATCCTAATCCTGCAGTGAGGATATGCATTTTATATATTAACCATGATCTAGATGTACATGAAGTGGATTAGAAAAACTGCTTAAAAAAATCTTTTCTTGAAAACAAAAACAAAACAAAAAAACCAACTCCCTTTCTGTCCATCTCTGCTTTTTCTTTCTTTTTTGTTTCTTGGCAGATTGGGAAAATTATTCTGTGTGTATGTGTGTGTGTACATGTATATGTGTGTTTACATACATGTGTGCATATGGAGGCCAGAGGTTGATGGTGGCTGTTTTTCTCAATCTTTTTCCACCTTAGTTTTTTTTTTTTTTTTTTTTTTTTTTTGGAGAGACACAGAGAGAGAGAGAGAGAGGGAGAGGAGACAGATAGAGATGGGCGCGCCAGCAGCCTCTCAGCTGCTGTGAACCAAATCCAGATGCACGTGCCCCCTTGTGGTCAAGTGCAGCATTGCACCCTCGCGTCACTGCATCTGGCTAAACATGGGACCTGGAGATTGGAACTGCTGGAGATTGGAACCTGCATTCTTAGGCTTAGGAGGCAGGCACCTTAACCGCTAAGCCATCTCTCCAGGCCATCCACCTTAGTTTTTTGAGACAGTTTCTCTGAAGCCAGATCTCACTGGTTTGGCTAGTTTAGCTAGCTAGGAAGCCCCTGGGATCCTCCTGTCTTTGCTTTTCCAGTGCTGGGATTACAGGCGTGTGCAGACACATCTAGTATTTCCAGTGGGTACTAGGGATGTGAACTGATGTACTGCTGCTTGTGTGGCAAGGATTTACCCACTGTGATATTCCAAGCCCCTCTTTATTGAAATGGGTGCATTTTTTTCCCTTATGAAAGCGTCTTACTTTGTATTGACTTACTTAATATCTGTGGAGGCAGAAAGGTGGCCCATCACCTTCTGGTATCCTGAGATTCCACATGCAGGAGAAAATTGTCTCGAGGTTTAGGGACTGCACATGTCCGAGTTCCTTTCCATGCCTAGTCCTTGGTGTCTGTGCAGGTCCCCACAGAGTCAGGGTAAAGCAAGGGCATGCTTGAGAAGAGGGATAAGGCACAAATACAAAGAGATGCCCTTCAATAACTCCAGGAGAGAGGATTTGGCTGAGAGATGGAAGTGCTCTCTTGTTAAGAACCTTGAGCCCTCGCCTCCATATGTGCCTCTCCATTTTATTCTTTGCGCCCTCGCCCCCAGAGCCAGGATGTACCTGCTGTTGCTCCCGTGCCTCTTGCCAGCAGTGGCGTCTGCTCCGTGTAGCCACCAAGAATTTGAATGTCAATATCTTTGCCTTGAAATGAATGGAAAAGTATTTGTCACTCAGCGGCAATCATTCTTCAAATAAAAGGTTAGCCAGACAGGGCCCTTAATCAAAGAGTCGGGTCTTTTCTGTCAGCAGTGCCTTTTAAATAGCAATGATGAAGGCTGGCTGTCAGGGTAGGGCTTGATGAGCAAGATGATTGATCTGCATAAATCATTTTCTTTTAACATTGTCAGTGAAGAGTAAATTGGTGGGACATTTTGGGTATTAGCTGTGTTGAAATGAATATGCAGTATCCTAGGTGAGTCCTCACTCTCACAGTCCTCATAAAGGAAGGTAAAAATTAAAAGGAGGCTGCAGGGCGGGCATGGTTCCAACAGGAAAGTTGCTCCATTCTCACTGCTTTGGTCATCATCTTGCTCGCTAAATTTGGAAGTTGAGTGTACAGCACATTTTACAAGCTCTGAAAGGAATCTAGTTAATTTGGGAATTAGCTAGAGTCGGTAGCGTTTTAACAGCCAGTAAATCGGTGAAAACTCACTGCTGCCAGGGGGTGAGGGGAAGACAGACCCAGGGGTGGTTTCTGGTTTTAAAGGATACAGTATCCCCTGCCCAGTGCACTGACATAGAAATAGCCCTAGTTGGGATGTGAGCTTTTTTAGTATGAGTCCACATGCCTTCCCTTTTTGGGAGAATCTCCTTTTCAAGTCTAATTTTTTGTCTCTAAAAGTGGCCTTCTGGGGCTGGAGGAATGGTTTAACATTTAAGGCATTTGCCTGCAAAGTCAAAGGACCCAGGTTTGATTCCCCAGGACCCACGTTAGTTAAATGCACAAAGGGACGCATGCATCTGCTGGAGTTCATTTGCAGTGGCTGGAGGCCCTGGCATGCCCATTCTCTTTCTCTCTCTCCCTCCCTCTCTGTCAAATAAATGAATAAATAAATAAAAATAAAATATTAAAAGTGGCCTTCCACTCATTCCCTCCAGTGGGTTTGCTCTCAGTGTTAAATGGAACAGTAAGGGTGAAAATGTGCCACACTGTGCCAGCACCTGGTGGGCAGGTGCTCAGTACATACATGTTGATCCACACTTTCTTTTAGTGAAAAAAAAAATGCCCAAACTTAAAACAGCACATGGTAACATCAGAAATGCACCCATGTGGCCAGATTAAACAATAGATGGCCTATTTGGGGATATTCTTGTGTGATCTAGGTTATCTGGTGATCACTTTTATATCAAAAACCTAATTTAAAAAGGGAAAAATAAATGTCTAATTGTTCTTTTTTTTTTTTTTTTTCCTTTCTTTCTTCTGGCTTTTGCTTCAGGTATGGTCTCCCTTTAGCTTAAGGTAACCTGGAATTCACTATGTCATCTCAGGCTGGCTTTCCACGCACAGCAAGTCTCTTGCCTTGGCCTCTGAAGTGCTAGAATTAAGGGTGTGTGCCACCATGTCCGGCCTGATTGTTCAATTTTGAGAGGGAGGATGAGGTAGAAAGAATGATGAATGCATGTGGCCACGCACACTTGGCTTTTCTGACCAGATTTCTCTAGGTTCTATGTCTGGATTCAACCGAGCAAACAAGTGAAAAACCTCTGCAATAGAGTATTTGGATTTAAAACAAGATGGATGGGGTGGGGGCAAACTCACGGAGCTTCAATTCCAGGTTTTCTCCTTAGTTGCTTTGTGGTTGCAAGTAGGGACAGGTCATGGCCTCCCTGAGCCTCAGTTTCTTCACCCCTCTACAGGGGTGGAGTGATGAAGAGTTCTTCCTACCATGTTGTCCGGGTGGCTGAGTGAACACATAAGCAACCACAGCCTGTAAAGAGTACCTTATGTGAACTTGTTAATTATGATCCGAGTGCCATGATAACTGGCTGGCTAGTTGAGAAAGAAATGTAAGCGGGCCAGCTGTGTCCATGGAATAAACATAATTAGGTGTAGAAATGTGTGATAATGGTGTGTAGAGTGACATACAGTTTTCATGCTGGAGAACTTTCACTACTAGAGGAGTTTAGAACCGTGGTCACCCTAGAAGCCCCTCTGTGATAGATAGCAGGAGAGTTGCTGTTGTGACTCACATCCTTCCCGCTTCATACTGTCGGACTGAAATCTGACCAAGGTGGTCTTGTGTCTAAAACCAAAAACATTTGTGTTTGTTTATTTGCAAGGAGGGAGGGAGGCAGAGAGGCAGGGAGAGAGAAAGAAAAAGATAGGAAGAAAGAAAAAAGTAAGTACGTTTGGGGCATGCCAGGGCCTCTTGCCACTACGAACTCCAGATGCAGTATCACTTTGTGCATCTGGTTTTATGTGTATACTGGGGAATTGAACCTGGGCCAACAGGCTATGCGAGTAAATTTCTTTGAAAATTTTCTTGGGCTAGGGAGAGCAGTTAAGGCACTTGTCTGTGAAGCCTAAGGACCAAGGTTTGATTCCCCAGTACCCACATGAAGTTTGTTTGCAGTGGCTGGAGGCCTTGGCATGCCCCATTCTGTCTCTCTCTCTCTTGTTTCTGTCTCCTTCTGTTTGCAAGTAAACAAATATTTAAAATTTTCTTTTTCTTGGGAAGTTCGTCCATCCTTGGCTTGTGGCATGAGGTGTGGCTCTGTGGAAGCCTTGGTCATGTGTGGTGTGCACTGTGTAAATCAGCTGATGTGGCAGGAGAGGACCTCTGGTCCTTGGCGAGCATGTTATCTCCATTCTTGGGGGTTGGGTTTTGTGTCCCTGCCTTGACTCCATCTCCCATGCTTCTGGGATTTGAGTTTCATTCTGAGCAAACGGAGAAGTAGCTACAGACAATAGCAGAGGAATGTCACAAGCAAGGATGAGTCTGGGGAGGTCATTCACAGGCTCTGGAGCCAGCAAAGGTTACTCCATGCTCAGACAAGCCAGCAAAGGAGGTGTGCCATCTCACCAGTCTCTGTGCTTTGAGAATGCCCCTGGAACATTGTGTGAGGTTGCTGAGCCTGTAAGGCTGTTCTGCATCTCCTCCCATGGAAATGTTATTTTTTTTAAAAAATATATATATATTGGGCTAGAGAGATGGCTTAGCAGTTAAGGCACCTGCCTGCCAAGCCTAAGAATGCCTGTTTGATCTCCAGGTCCTACATTTAGCCAAACATAAAAAGTGATGCAAGCATGAAATGCTGTGCTTGCTCACAAGGGGGTGCCCGTGTCTGGAGTTCATTCATAGTGGCTGAATTCATCTGCCTTACGTGGGTACTGGGGAACTGAACCTGGATCCTTAGGCTTCGCAGGCAAGTGCCTTGACTGTGAAGTCATCTCTCCAGCTCCGGGAGTGTTCTTTGCTGCTGTGGTTTTGCAGTGCTTTTGGGGTGCCAAAGTTGGTTCCATTCCGTCACATTCCTTCCTCTTTCTGTCTTTAGTTGAGAGAGCATGGTCTGTGCTATCTAACTGGCTACATAATGAAGTTAGCCATGTTGGGTGTGACATTTTGCTCAAGAGTAATTTTAGGTGATGAAGATCTAAACCAAGGTGTTTAAGAGGCCCTTTACTGTTTCATTTCTAGCAATCTATCACAATAGATGGTTTACCTTCTTTGTTGGCTATGAATCAATAACACTGAGCCAGCCCTGCTTTCTGTTTTGAACAAGACTAAAATCCATGGCACATTCCTCATTTTAAAAAAAAATTTTTGAGATAGTCCGGGGGGGGGGAGGGGACAGATAGAGAATGGGTACACCAGCAGCCTCTCAGCTGCTGTGAACAAACTCCAGACACATGCGCCCCCTTGTGGGCATGTGCAGCATTGTGCCCTTGCGTCCCTTTGCGTCTAGCTAAACGTGGGACCTGGAAAAATGAACAGGCATTCTTAGGCTTAGGAGGCAGGTGCCTTAACCACTAAGCCATCTCCCCAGCCCTCATTCCTCATCTTTGACCATGGCTCTCAAGAGTCATTAAAAATCTGCTACCGCCTCCTGGGTGGACACATGTAATGAACATACATAGAGCATTCATAGAAAAGAACAAACACACAAGGACCGGGTATGGTGGCCCGTAGCCTTATAATACCAGTACATTGGTGGCTAAGGCTGGTGGACCTTGGGTTCAATGCCGACTTGGTCTACCTAGGGAGACTTTGTAGATTCTTGCAAACAGACCTTGAACATCACACACTGGGTTAACCTGAGTCATCATTGTGTACGTAAGATAGTGAAGCAATGGATATTTAATGCACAGGCTGAAAAAAAAATTACTCCACTGACCCCAGGGATAAGTGTATAAGCTAATTGATGGCTAAGGAAACCTCAGGGTAAGTCAAACATGTCTCCAATTCATAAGTGCACATTACAAATATATTCCAGATCATCTTTGCAACTCCTCACTTACATTTTCTCAGCACGTCAGATGACTTCACTGTGGAACTTGACAAGAACCAACACAAATGTTCTTTTTTTCCTCTCCCACAACCATATTGAACATTGCACAGATGTGTAGTTTTTAAGTATTTATTATGAACATGCAAATATTGATGTCCCCAAGGCCCATCCTTTGATTTTTTTTTTTCCCCCCAACTGCTGTTGCTATATTTGGAGTTGGTTAGTACAGGTCTTTGGTCTGACACACAGCATGTCTGACTGGAGGGCTGCTGAGAGCTACGGTAAGGAGGAAGGTGAGGCTGAGGCGTGGCCATCATAGGCGGTCATAGGAGTGGACAGGTACTGAGAATGCAGACTGGGAAGGAGGTAGCCAGTGGCCATGTATATGAGACAGTCGAGGTGTGCCTAGGCCGGACCTCTTCCTTCAGTTCAAGAAGCAATCACAGTGGAAAAATCATTTTCATAGGAGTCGGTTACTTCTCCGTGTTACCACAGTTGACATTTCTGGTCCGTGTAACTACTCGTCATGGGTTCCGTTCTGTTCACTGTAGGATGTTCGGTAGCATCGTTGAACTTTACCCACAGGCGCCAGTGTCATGGCCCTTCCCACGTCGTGATCAGGACATGTGCTCAGCTTTTGCTACATGTTTTGGTGGAGAGGCACATTTGGTGGAGAGCCAGTGGCCTCAGAGAAAGGGAAATGAATAAATACATGTCAAAAGAGAAGCTTGTACCTGACCTTTTACTTGATTAATCCTTGCAACAGTACTGTGCTACAGATGTTGCAGGAGAGGTGGGACTCAGAGAGGCTAGGAGCATGGCCCTAGACTTTGTCAGCTCCTCCCCTTCCAAATAGTTCTGTCTTAAACCTCAAGAACCACAAGGCTTGAGGCTGGTGCTTAAAGCCTCCAACATGACGTACAAAGCCACGGCCAGCCGTGGCTGTTTGCAAAGGATGGTGGACAGTTTGCGTCTTGGTCATTGACTTGACGGGGTTTGTGTTGTGCTGAGAATGTGAGCTGAGCTGTTGCCCAGTGGAGAGTTGGAATCAAAGGGCCTCTTAGTGTTGGGGATCTTCAGCGAGAACTCGGTGCAGCTCCCAGAGGCGTTCCTTTATGTAGGGACAACCCACAATCCGTCCTGTCCTCTATAGGAGAGGGGTGCAATAAATCAGAAAGGGTTTTGTTGGGTGAACAGTATAGCTATGGATGTAGGTAACCCTTTCATGGTTAGTGAGGCAGATAGTGAACCTTGGCCGCAAAGGAAGGGCTTTCCTAGTGAGCTCTGGTGCCGTTTGTGTGAGATACAGTGTGGGGACAGAGCTGCTCACTCTCTCCATTCAGGGACATGCTGGCCCTTTGGGGAGAATTTTGAGGTGTGCAGCTAATTGTTAAGATTTGTAGTAATAGAAATATAACCATTGTACACACAAGTCACCAGTATGTAATTGCTCTGTTAACCAACTTGGGGTGGGATTGCAGGGTCAGGAAAGGAAAGGCCAAAAGGATTAATTCGATTCCCCACCCTTTATATACCATCAAGAGAATGTATACCAATAAGAGAAGTAAATGTTAGCAATCTATAAAATGCTGTAAGTGGAAATAAAGACAAACTGAAACTATACTGATATACAACCAAACAAGGTAATTATCATTATTTTTTAATAAAGCCATTTATCATCAATAAATACCAAAGGGAATAGGAAAAATTACAGGCACAACAATGCCATCTTCCATAATTATAGCTATTAACAATTGAAAGCATAATTACGTGAGGGAGGAAAACTTTTAGGCAAGCTTTGTGCTGCTTTCTGCAAGTCGCATGCCTCTAAACGATTAGGATTTTTCTCTTAAGTACTATAAACGCTTGGATAAATGTTGTCCCAACTTAGTCCTTTCCCAGTCATCTTTAATTTGGGTTCTCTTGGTCTTCCTATTTCCAAGTTGGCCATCAGCTCCAGAGGAAGAACTGGGGTCCAGGACAGTAGCAGAGCCAAAATACCATAAATCTGAATGAGTTTGTTGACAAATGAGGTTAATTTTAATAATCTACAGTCCTGCTTAGCTCATCTAAACAAACCTTAATCAAGCAGCTACTGTTGCCTAAGCATTACTGTTTCAGGCTGTAGAGTTACCTTGGCCTTTGTGGAACAAAAGGGCTTACTTCAGGCTTATAGTTTCGAGGGGAAGTTATATCCCAGCAGAGAAAGCATGGCAGAGCAAGCACCAGCTCATATCTCCATACGTCAGCAGGAGGGCAGGCATAGGAAGAGTGAGCTGAGTTAGTTCCGAACATCCATAAATCCCAAGTCCCACACCACAGCAACACACCACACCCAGCAAGGCTCCGCCTCACACCTCAGGCCCTATCAGCTAGGGATTAAGTAGGAGGCTTAATCACGAGCCCTTGAGGCTATGGGGGACTTTGTACATTCAAGCCACCTTGTAGGTCTTCCTTGGAGATACAGAATGCAACGACATGTTATGCTTTGTTTATTAAGTAGCCATCACTGAGCACCTTCTACTCTCAAAGGGGACAGACTGTGTCCCCTCAGTGCCCACTGGGAAGCCTGCTAGGCTGCTGTGTGTGTTAATACGGGGGTTCAGTATGCCGAGGTTCAAGTCATAGCCTCACCTTGCATGTCTGGGATGAGCATCACATTCTCATCATGCCTTATCCTTCTCATACATTTCAGGACTCAGTTTGCTATCATTTTTAGGGTTTTTGTTCATGATGGAAAATGATAATTTTGGTTTTTGTTAACTGTCTTCGACTAGGGAATACAGGTTACATATTCATGTCAAGTTGAGTTCAAAAGTATTCCTTCTGTTTCTGCAGAGTCTGAGAAGTTTTGGCTATTGTTTTTCCTGTTCTTTTGATAAATTTACCAGTGCAACCCTTTATGCTTGCCAATTTTCTTTGTAGGAGGCTTTAAAATTATCAACTCAATTTTCTTAATAAATATAGATCTGTTGAGATTTTTTATTTCTTCTTGGGTTCCCTTCCCTTCCCTTCCCTTCCCTTCCCTTCCCTTCCCTTCCCTTCCCTTCCCTTCCCTTCCCTTCCCTTCTCTTATGGTAGGGTCTCACAATGGCCCAGGCTGACCTGGAATTCACTATGTAGTCTCATAGTGGCCGCAAACTCATGGCCATCCTCCTCCCTCTGCCTCCAGAGTGCAGGGATTAAAGGTGTGCGCCACCACGCCCAGCTTGGGTTGGCTTTTTTTTTTAAGTTGTATTTTTCCAGTTCATCTCAAGTATTGACTGTTTTGGCACAGAGCCATGCATAGTATTTTTTGATCCTTTTAATGGCCATAAGCTCTTCCGTGGTAGTGATTTCAGTTCCGATTCCTTCTTTCTTCCCTATTATTTCTTGATCACTCTTGCTGGAGACACACTAATCTTTGTCAGAGTATTTGAGGAAAGCTTGTACTACATAAAAATTGCCCATTTTAAGTGTACCATTCAGTAGGGTTTCAAAAAAAATTGTATATTTTTCCATTTTGACATGTCCAAGTATGTATATGATGTATTTTGTGCTGGTCCCTCCAGGTACCCTCTTAAACATCCTGTCCCTTTCATTGATACTATTCTTCAATAGTAATCCTTTTCTTATTTCCATGCCTTCTTTGGTTTTTTTGAGGTAGGGTCTCACAAGTGCTGGGATTAAAGGTGTGTGCCACCATGCCTGGCTCCCATGCTTTTTTTTAACCCATTAAGTTAAATTAGGGTTCCTTGCATCATCATGGGTAGAAGATTATTTACTGTGGAACAGGAAACTTACCACTGGGTTCACCACGGATGAATCCACCCCCACACCAATCCCAGCAACCATTAGCTTCCACCAGCTATTCTGGCAGGTGGGGTTCTCATGTATCCTTCCCCATCAGTGAGTTTTAATAAAATGACATTGTTATATGACCACTGCTACAACCTAATATTACAATACTTCCACTGTCGCTCCCCCCGCCCTGCCCCAAAGCTCATGTTTATCGTCAGTCACTCCCTGTTTCAGCCCTAGATAACTAATACATTTGTTCCTGTTTTTATTGATTTCTCTTTTCTGGATATTTCTTACAAACAGGATCATGCAGTATATATAGTCCTTTGTATCTGACTTCTGTCACTTAGCATGCTATTTTGGGGTTCATCCATGCTGTGGCACGTCAGGACTTGGTTCCTTTTCATTGTTCAGTAGCTGTCCCTTGCACAGACAGAGCACATTTCATCTGTGTCTTCACCGGCTGTCAAACATTTTGGTGGTGTCTCGTACGGGGTATTAGGAATAAAGCTGCTGCGAATATTTCCTTAGAAGTTTTTGTGCCTGCTTATGTTTCATTTCACTGGGGTATTTACAAAGGAATAGAATTTCTGGGTTATATGACAAATTACAATGTATGTTTACCTTGTAAAGAAACTGGCAAAACATAAGCTCTTCACCCCACCCACACATTTTTAAAAATCACTATCCAAACTAATGGGCTTAATTATGGCTTTTGCATATATCATTGTTTTTCTCTTTTATTTATCTTTTTTCTTAAAGAGGAGGGGAAGAGAGAGAGAGAGAGAATACATATGCCAGGGCCTCTAGCCACTGCAAAAGTACTCCAGATGTATGCGCCACCTTGTGCTTATGTGGGTCCTGGGGAATCGAACCTGGGTCCATTGGCTTTGCAGGCTAGGCTCTTAACTGCTAAGCCATCTCTCCAGCCCCATACTTCACTCTTGATCTTCCTGCCCTACTTCCCTTCCCATCCCTCTTCACAATGCCCCTTCCACTTTGCTCTCATGTCTCCTTTCACCCTCTGCCAAAGTTAAGCTCTCCTTTCTACCTTCCTAGTATACTTTCTTGGTTTCATGACCACACCCCCCATGCACCTATATAAGAATTAAAACTCGACCATGGTGGAGCACGCCTTTAATCCCAGCCCTTGGGAGGCTGAGGTAGGGGGATCACCAAGAGTTTGAGGCCACCCTGAGACTACATAGTGAATTCCAGGTCAGCCTGGGCTAGAGAGAGACCCTACCTCAAAAACAAACAAAAAACCCATGTGGTCCACATACACGATCAATCTTGTAGTCTTTCTAAATCTGGATTGTTTCCATGATTGTAGTAATTTCCACTTCCACCCATTTTTCCTCCACATTCCATGCTTTGTTTTCTTACTGCCTTCATCCCCATGCTAACCCCCCGGCCAGCATCAGTGTATCAGGGCTTCAAGCTCTCCCTTCTAACAGCTGGACTTGTGTCTTCTGTGTTTTACTTGGGGCTGTGGTGTGATGAGGGAGCTCACTGTGGGTTTGATTTGCATTTCTCTCGTGACGGATGATGTCGAGCAGAGCAGGTTAATAGGGTTTGGGGGTACTCTACGTATCTTATTTTGGAAAATACCCATTCAGATCCCTTGTTTCATCTCAACTTGGGTTGTCTTCTTAGTGAGTTTTAAGTAGCTCAGATATATTGTGTATAAAATTTCTTCATCTAGTTAATAATTCGCATACATTGCCTTATAGCCTGTGGATTGTCATTTCCATTATGATAATGGAATACTTAAAAGTATGAAAGTTTTAATGTCACCAAGGTTAAATTTGTTTTTTTTTTTTCCTATAATAGATGATATTTTCAGCATCATCTATAAGAAATCTACATCTAACCTAGGGTTGTAAAGATACTCTCCCAAGTTTATTAAATTTACTTAATATGTAAAAAGAGCCAGCTTTTGCCTTCGTTAATTTTCTCTATTGTTCCTTTTTCATTGATTCTTTCCCTTTTTACTTACGTGGCGGTTTCTTTCAGCATAGTGTTAGATAACTTAGATAATGGTGTTAAACTTCGTATTTATGAATGTTCCTATTTAAAAAGGCATGCAAGCCGGGCGTGGTGGCGCACGCCTTTAATCCCAGCACTTGGGAGGCAGAGGTAGGAGGGTCGCTGTGAGTTCGAGGCCACCCTGAGACTACATAGTAAATTCCAGGTCAGCCTGAGCTAGAGTGAAACCCTACCTCGGGGGGGGGGGCAGGGGAAGGCATGCAAAACTATGACCCTCCCTGATAAGCACCACTGCAGCCATGCCTGTGGATTTTTCTATTGTATTTTCATTGACACGGTGTTGCAATGTTTTTAATTTTTTTGTGATTTTTTTCCCCTCATGAATAATATTATTTAGTGGCGAAATGTTTAATATTCATTTATTTATACTTTTTCAGACGTCTTGTTTTGATGACATCTGTACTAATTCTGTTTTTCTCCGAAAATACACTCTTGAACAATTTAAGATTTGGGGGCTGGGATGATGGGTCAGAGGTTCATTGGGTAAGAAGGCTTCCGAGAGAGACTGAACTTGACCCCCAGCATCCATGTACAAAGCTGGACCTAGCCACACATGCCTGCACCCCCAGTCCTGTGGGGAGCCGAAAAGGAAATTCACTGGTCAGCCAGTCTGACCAAAAATGACCGACAGCTACAGGTTAGCAACAGGCTCTGTCTCAAGGAAACAATGTGAAGAGTGGCAGAGGAGTACATTAGACATCTCTCTAGCCCTGCACATGTGTGCACAGAATGTATACACATCTGTGCACTCACACATATACACAAAACAGGCATTCAGTCTTTGGAAATTTGTTACGATTTATTCCAGCACATAGCCCATCCTCAGAAATAGACCTTATGTACTTGGAAAGTGTGGATTCTGCCATGATCTGTGAATATCAGTCAGATGATTAGTTCAGTACTGTTCACATGTCCTGGGTCTCTCTCTCTCTGGAGTCTGTTACGTAGCTCTGTTGCCGAAAAAGGGGTGTTGCGTCTCTTATTCATGATTGTGCATTTTCCAGTTTTGCCTTTTAAATTTATTTATTTACTTGAGCAAGGGAGAGGGAGAAGGAGAGAGAGAAGGAGGCAGATAGAGAAAGAGAATGGGCACGTGAGGGCCTCTAGCCTGTGCAAACAAGCTACAGATGCATGTGCCACCTTGTGCATCTGGCTTATGTGGGTACTGAGGAATTGAACCTGGGCCCTTAGGCTTCACAGGCAAGTGCCTTAACCACTGAGCCATCTCTCTAGCTCCAGTTTTGCCTTTTATATCTGTCTAGTTTTTCTGATGAATTGGGTCTTCCTGATGTCCTGACCCTCTCACATTGTAGAATCTTCCCCTGTCAATACTGTCTTCTTGCTTTCTTGTCTGATAATGCTGTCATCAGATGAGCCTTTTCACGCCTTTTGAGGTGTACAGTTTTCCAACGTGTCTGTTATACTTCATCCTGTTTATATATTTGTAGTGCTCCTTGTAGCTAACACTCATTTGGGTCTCTGTGTGTTATTCTGTTTAATGGTCTTTTCCTTTTAATCATAGGGCTTATCACTTATGTATCATATAGCTGTTGATATATTTTTGTAAGTCTGTAATTTAACAAAGTATTTTCTTTGTGCTATCTGCTTTTAGTTTTTTGTTCATTTTGCCTTCTTTTCAATATAATGAATATTTTAGCATTATGTTTTAATTCACCTGCTTTATGATTTTCAAGCTATTTTCTCATTAATGTTTCCTTTAGAGATTAAAATTTCTGTTTTCAATTTTGCAGTCTTCTCAGAGTTATTGCCCATGCAACTTCACATAAATGTAATAACTTAACTTTTACTGGTATGTGTGTTTGTGCACACACGCATGTGTGTATAGGTGTGTGCATGTGTATAGGTGCATGTAGGTATTCATACACATATGTGTTCATCCAGGTGGAGGCTGGAAGATAACTATGAGTATCCTCCTACCTTGTTCAGGCAGGGCTTCTCACTGGCCTGGAACTGGTGCAATGGGGCCAGACCAGCTGGTCGGTGAGCTTGGGGATCTACGTGTTTCCACTTCCCCAGTCTTTGGATTATAAGCACATGTCAATACCTTGTTTTTTTATTTTTTTAACCTGGATTGTGGGGATTGAACTCAGTCTTCATGCTTGCAAGGCAAGAACTTTACCATCTGAACTATCCAGCCCATGACTTAAGTTTTTATTTATTTATTTTTTAAAGTTTCCTGTTTCTTTCACTCTTCTTCCAAGTCCAGGTTTCTTTTTAAAAAATATATATTTTATTTATTTATTTGTGTGAGAGAGAGAGAGAGAGAGAATGGGCGTGCCAGGGCCTCCACCTACTGCAAATGAACTCCAGATGCATGTGCCCCCTTGTGCATCTGGCTTATGTGGGGTCTGGAGAGTAGAACCCGGATTCTTTGGCTTTGCAGGCAAATGCCTTAACCGCTAAGCCATCTCTCCAACCCTTAAGTTTTTATTTTTATTTATTTGAGAAAGAGGCGGGGAGTGGGAATGGGCATGCCAGGGCCTCTAGTCATTGTGAACAAACTCCAGATGTCTGCACCACCATGTGCATCTAGCTTATGTATGTTCTAGGGAGTTGAACCTGGAATCTTAGGCTTCACAGGCAATCGCCTTGACCAATAAGTCGTCTCTCCAGCCCATGACCTAAGTTTTTAAATGAATTGTTTTAGTGTACAAGATGATGACTGTCAATGTTATTTTCACATAGATAATTCATAATTTTATACATATATCATTGTACTTTGCTCATATTTGGGCCCTTCACTTGTATCCATTCACTGTGGCTTCTTCTTCCCCAAAATAGTCTTTCTTCTCCTTTTCGTGTGTGTGTGTGTATAAAATTTTCAAATCTGGAGTCAGATTCAGCATATGAGAGAAAACATCATATATTTTGTCTTTATTCTCTACCACTTTTTCTTATTTCTACCTCCCTTCACTTTAGACTGCTTCTCCTCATAGAGTACCCCTCTACTTTGTTTTTAAAATTAATTAATTAATTTTTGAGAAAAAGAGGCAGAGAGAGAAAAAGAGAGAATGGGTGTACCAGGGTCTTCAGCTGCTGCATATGAACTCCAGACATGTGTGCTTCCTTATGCACATGTGTGACATTGTGTGCTTGTGTCACAGTTTATCTGGCATACATGGGACCTGGAGATTTGAACAGGAGTTCTTAGGCTTCCCAGGCAAGTGCCTTGACCACTAAGCCATCTCTCTAGCCTTTCTTTTTGTTTTGACATGGCACACACCTTTAATCCCAGCACTCGGGAGGCAGAGGTAGGAGGATTGCTGTGAGTTTGAGGCCACCCTGAGACGACGTAGTGAATTTTGGGTCAGCCTGAGCTAGTGTGAGACCCTACCTCAAAAGGGGGGGGGGAGAAAAAAAACTTTTGTCCTAGACTCATTTCTCCTAGATTAGAGGATGGTGACCTTGAACTTTGGGGAGGCTCGTTTTGCACACCTTGTTAGCGCAGACCTGCTTCAGTTTTACAGTTGGTCTTGGTGTAAAACCCTATTCCAAAGGCATCATCTGGACTTTGAGACTGTTTTGTCTCAGGGAATCCAGCAAAGTTTGAAGTGTTTACGAAGCGCCTTTTCCTTATCGGGAGTAAAGCTTGGGCTCTGACGCCCCAGTGATGGACAGCTTATGAAATGTCCCGTGTCCTTTTTCAACCTGTTCATTTCCACTAGGCTGTGTGGGCTTGCCCTGCACATTCCCAGAGCGGGACGTAAGTGGAGGGCTAGTGAGCAGCTGCATGCAGATGTTTTCCCTCTGTCACTGCCTCTGTCGGGGGGCTTCTCTTCATGATTTCCAACCACGTTGGTACTTCTGACCTCTGCTTTTGATACCAGTGAATCCTGGCTGTGGTGTGCTGTGTAGACTGTGGAGTGGGCATTGGGAAGAAGCTGGGTGAGATAGGTTACATCTCTCAATATGGTGCCTTCCTTTAAGGCCATTGAATTTTTTTTTTTATGAGCCATATTTTTATTTCTTGCACTTGAAGTGCTTTTCGATGACATCCTTGGCCTGAGATTCCTTGTCGTAGTCCTTAACAACTACACAGCTGTAGCCAACCACTTTGTGGGGTTTCCCCTCCCGGTCAATTTTGCAGAGGCCTACCCATTCCCCTAGTTTCTTGTTGTCATCAACCTTAATCAAGTTGATTTGGTGCTCAGCACAAAGGGCCTCCACCAACTTGACATACATTGGCTCATCACAGTTGGATGCAAACATACAAAGATGGGCTTGGCGCTTGTCTAAGGCTTTGGCGGCTTCACGAATTCCACGTGCTAGGCCATCGTGGATGAGGGCGGTCTTCAGCACCTCTTGCAGAGCAGTGTTCATGTCCATTACACCTCCAGCAGCAATGCCTTCCTTGGCCATGGCGGTGGGTTACGGGTGAAGCAGAATCTTGAAAGCACCCGAGCCTCCGCCTCCGCGCGACCTGGCGGCAGGGAAAGAGCTGAATTTTATTTTGACTTTCTACCTACTATCTACCTACTAGCTCTTGAGTAACTTCTACTAGTTGTTATTTTCTCCAGAGTTTATAATTTTGAGCACTGAGAGATAAAAGCAATGTCATTCTTACCATAAGAGGAACCCCTAAGAACAACCTTCATAGAACCCATGTGGCTAGGCATGGGGCCATCAATAAGGATGACTCCCTGTGTCTTCTACATGTGTCTTGTTTTTTCTTTTGGTAATGTGGGGTATTTGGCTCATACTTACCCCTTCCAGCTAGTTAGGCTCTATTGCCTCACTTTACCTCTATTATTTAAGTTGAATGTCTTCCATGACCTCTGTGTGTATTAGAGAAGTCCTCAGCTGTGCTCACCAAAGATGTTTGGTATAAAGTGACTGAATCTGAGCCTAATCTCATCACTGGTTTTTTAAATTTTATTTTTTTGCTTGTGTGTCTCCATCCATCCGTCTGTCCATCCATCCATCTTCGATTTAAAGCCTTTTGTCCATAATGGACAGGGTTGGGTGCCACTGTAGTTTTAGTTAAGCCATGAATAAAATGAAGTTGCCTGTTCATTAGGTTTCCTTTTTCATTAGAGGAAACAGCAAATCCATCAGAAACAAGGGTTGGAAAGATGGCTTAGTGGTTAAGGAGCTTGCCTGCAATGCCTAATGACCTGGGTTCGAGTCCCCAGTGTCCACATAGAGCCAGATGCACAAAGTAGTGCATGCATCTGGAGTTTTATTTGCAGTGGCCAGATCCCTGGCTTATCCATTCTCTCTCACTTTGTGCTTGCAAATAAATAAATCAATGACATACTAGGCATTTGATAACTTGTGATGAGTGTTATAAGGAAAATGAAGTGCTCTGAGAAGCTTTGTGGGACAGGTCATTCTGGTAGTCTCCCAGGTGAGGGAGATGTTAGTCCCGAGGGACCCACTGCAGACTTTGCTAGGAAAAGTACACAGCAGGCAGAGGGAGAGGCAAGTAGGAAGTCCTGAGCAGGACTGTGAAGCTTGAGATGGAGGGAGCAGCTATGAGGCTGCAAGCTGGAATGACACTTGCACTTGGGCATCATGTAAGCCATTTAGAGTACCTTGGCTTTTGCTCTGAGTGAGATAAGCCTCTGAGTGGTTTTCTTTAGGGGGGACAGCATCATGTAACTTCCATCTTTGGGAGCAAAGAGGAGAAGCAGGGAGGACACAATTATGACTGAAGACACATGAGGGTGACCGATGTAGGTCAGACAAAATGTGTTGAGAGCTGCTGGGTCATGGTGTATGCTTCTGCCTACCTAATCAGCTGGGTGACAGATCTTGCCTGGTAGGAGACACAGCTAGCTCAAGACTTTGCAGCTATACAGAAAAACATGTATGGAGTGAAGGACACAGAATAAGGAAGAGCCCTCGTGTAAAGCTTTGGGCATGGTGAAGGATTTGATTGTGTTTGCACGTGGCCACATACCTAGCTCCATAAGTCGTTGCAGATGTCATCTGGCTAATGTCCACTAGTGATCAGCTAATTATGAAGCTGCCATTCTGCCCTTGGACTGACAACTGGTTTGTTTTACTGAAGGCAGTGTCTTTGGTTGAGTTTATCACATCAAAAAGTGTGTGTGTGTGTGTGTGTGTGTGTGTGTGTGTGTACGCACACACATGGGTGCATGCGTTTTAAAGTGATAGCTTCAAGAACAAAGATGACTAGGCAAATACCACTAAATAAACTAACCAAGCTAGTATCTGGCACACAGTAAGTGTTTAACTAATGCGACTTGAAATTAGATTTGCTACTTTGTTTGATCATAAATATTCCACCAATTTAATCTATTAAGAGCCACTAAAAAGAGTAGCAGCAATCAGTTAAATAAACAATATCTTAGACAAAAACCAGACGTAGAAACTCATGCGCCTTCTCTTAATTTGTTAATTACTGGGGAGTTAGTGGTGATTCTGTCCAGATGCATGCATTAATGTACTGTGAGACTGCGTGTGTTTCCAGACTCGTTCCCTTCTCCTTCCTCTCCTGCCATCAGCTGAGGGTTCACTAACCTCCTCGAGCCCCTGCTCTGGCACTTTCCATGCAGAGCCTCCTGTCAGTCTTCTGTAAGAACCTGTGACCGAGGGAGAACATTTGAGTTCTGCCCCACCCTGGCCCCACAGTCTGAGTTTCCAAAGGCACTTAGAAGATCTCTTGGTGACACGCTTGCCGAGCTGCCCCACAAAGGTGATGGCGCAGTATCAGGCTGTGGCGGTGTGAAAGGTCACCACACAAGCTCAGTGGCTGGGGCCTGGGGATTGCTTCCTTGGCTCTTGTGATTATGGCTCCCTCTTCCCCACTTGAAGAAAGAGACCCTGAGAAGCACCTTCACTTACCCCGAGACACACGATACCATGCAGCCTTCCACCACCACCTGCTGCTGTTGAAAGGGGGAGCTGGGAGTTCGTGTGCATTGCATTGTGGGTAAGAACACACAGGATCTTGGGACCCAGAAGGCCTGTTTGTACACTCTGGCTCTGTCACATGTTAGCCTTGAACAGTCACGGGGCTCATTGAACCTTTCTGTCTCACTGTCCTCAGCTGAAAACAGGAGGAGTCAATGCTGTCTCTTACACAGAGCTGTGGTCAGGATTACATGAGTTTATAGAAGCCTGTGCTAAAAGCAGTGAGTGGCATATCAGGAGCGGCTCATGAACCTCGTCTATTGATACTTGGATTGATTGTGAAATGTCCCGGCATCGGGCAGAGTGGGAGGCTGTCTCCAGCACTCCTTCATCCAGACATCTGTTTCCTGTGACCCTGGATGAAGCTGTCACCGCATGGCCTCCCTCTCGTGTGAGTAGCGTGTGCACATGTCTTTCCCTGAAGCTCAGCCACTGTCCATCTTCCCCTTCCCAGCTCCCCCTCCAGTTGGTTCTGATCTTCCATTCCTACCCCACTCACCATCTCCTGTCAGGTCAGAGCAAGCGAGGCCTTTGTGGGGTGCCCAGGCAGCGTGTCATGTCCCGGCGCTGTTGTACATCTTGTTTCAGAGAGATTTTGTTGTAATGCTCTGTGACCTTTTCCATTGAGTGAGGTACTTGGAGAGGCACTCAGTAAGGGAAAATTGAGCTGTTTTATTCCTCCCCAAGGAGGCTCCTGTTTCCTTTCCACCATTCATTTGAAAGCTATCATTTTCTTGATTTTATAGCTGAAAAACACCATTGATTCACTGGGTGTTAGATGCTAAGAGTTCTCCTATTGACATGCCTATTGACAGTTTTCAGTATATTCTGTGTCTAATTATCACTCTTGGCTAAATGATACACCTTGTGGACTTGAGCGATGGAGTCAATAGCTCTCACCACATTGTTCTAGCTGCGCCTATTGAGCCCAGTGTCACAGTGATGTGATTTATGTGATCAGAAAGAAAATTTCTGTGGGGTGTGCTGTGTAATTAAAGCAGGCACAGAGTGACTGGTGACAAAAAAAAAAAAAAAAAAAAAAAAAAAGAACAAAAAAACCAACAGGAGAAAGAAAACAAAAACAACAACAAAAATAAACCCAGGCCTGCTGAGGTCCTCCCTAAATGAGGAGCGATTTCTGCAGTAAGGGGCTGTGACAGTGAGGAATCTATGTTGGCATCTTCTGCTTTGCAATTTTCAAGAGTTCGATTTTCCTCTCTCCCAGCCTTGGCTGGGATTTCTCCCGCTCCTGTCTGCATCCCCACAGCCCTGTGTTCAAAGCCCTTGTGTGTGTGTATTTTCATAGAATTCAAACTGGCAGTAGCCTGCGTTTTCAAGGGGAGAGGATGAATGGCTTTCCTAAAAGCTTTGATGGTTCATGCCTATAATCCTAGCACTTGGGAGACTGAGGCAGAAGGATCACTAGTTTAAGATTAGCCTGTTTCAAAAAGAAGAGTGAGGAAGAGGAAGAAAGAGGCCGCAGAAGAAGCAGCCTGTCCTTAGTTCCAGCCACTCCAGTTTGAGTTTCTTAGGTCAAGTCTCAGTATGAAGATGGGAAGGACATTTCTCTGTGCTCAAGAGGAATGTGTCTCTGTCTTTGTAGTAGATACCTTTTCATCGCTGGGACAAGACACCCAAACAGAAGCTACTTAGGGAGGGGGGAAGGGCTTATTTCCAGCTTACAGTTTTGAGGGGAAGTTTCATCACCATGTGGAAAACTTGACAGGAGCAGACAGCCAGGCATCACATCTCCACATTAGCAAGGAGGTGGCAGAGAGAATAAGCCGTGTGTGTGTGTCAAGTGTGGCTGGGCTATAAAACCCCAAGGCCCATCCATCCCCAGTGGCAAACAATTTTCCAACAAGGCTCTATCTCCCAAAGGCTCCAACCTGCTAGGGATTAAGTATAACACTTGATCACAAACACACAAGGCTATGAGGGACAGATTTTACATTCAAATTTCAAATTACCATGATGTGTAAGTGGAATATCCCAGTGGAGTAGATCTTGATAAGGAAGCAGCTTTGGTGTGAAGTGAAGCATGCCCCTTCTGCTGTGGCTACTCTTCATTGACGTTTAGCATCCATGATTTAAAAAAATTTTTTCGAGGTAGGGTCTCATTTGAGCCCAGGCTGTGTAGTCTCAGGCTGCCCTCGAACTCACAGTAATCCTCCTACTCCTGTTTCCCCAGTGCTGGAATTAAAGACATGTGCCACTACCACATGTGCCACGCCCAGCCCCCCCATGGATGATCTTTTTTTGTGTGTGGTTTTTCAAGGTAGGGTCTTACTCTAGCTCAGGCTGACCTGGAATTTACTCTGTAGTGTCAGGGTGGCCTTGAACTCACAGAGATCCTCCTACCTCTGCCTCTCTAGTGCTGGGATTAAAGGCGTGCGCCACCACACCTGGCTGCCATGGATGATCTTTTGAAGAGCTCTGGGATTGAGGCATTTCTTTCTTCAGTACAAAGGGAATAAGGCTTTATTATGAGACCAGAGTCTGTCACTTTACCTTCATGGGATTCTGTGTGAAGGGAACAGGGGATTTTTTTTTAAGCTCTAAAATACTATGTCTTGGAGAAAGGAGTAAGGAATGTAAACATGTCTCTCTGGGTGGGCCACTGTGAAGGAATCGACTTGTCAGACCTCCATTAGTTACGAAGTGCTTTCTGTAGGCTGTTCATCTAAGACACAAGGGCTCCAATGCACTCAGGACCCAATGAATCTTGAAGACCAAAATGAATGAGATGTTTAATGTTGGCTTTGAAAAGAGATGAGTCAAAGGAGTGGAGACTTCCAGGCACATCTATGTTAGATGGGGTGTTTGGCCCGGTGGCAAGCAAAAGGCAGAAGTGGACTTTGACATGAGTGTTGGTGTGTGACTGTGTTAAAGGAGAGTAGATTCCGAGGCCTTGGGTAGCTGAGAATGGGATAAGAAGGATATTCGAGGGCCATGATTCCCGACGCTACAATCTTAAAAGCCGGACGTCTCCTGCCACTGTTCTCATCTAATGACTCTGTGTGTGTGGAAGCACATTTGCTATAACCAGATGGGGGGTATGAATGAATGTGTGTGCGCGTGTTTGAGGTCTGCTCACCAAAATGGAAGACTTGTGACACTTTGTGACCTGAGCCGTTCTACTCATCGCTGGACCTTTTCCATTCTACGCTTTCAAGACCGCAATATTATCTTTAAGGGTAGTTTATAGTTGGAAGCTACAGTGTATTTTATCCTGAACCTTCTGCAAACCATGCCGCACTGGGTCTCTCCTCTGCTGGGTGTTTGTTGTTCCTGTGAGCTGGTTCTCAAGCTGTTGATGTTCATGCTCACAATGTTCTGGTAGACTTATGCTCAAATCGGCACCATTTCTGGAGTGGGATTTTCCATAGGGCTTATGTGGAGACTCCTCAGTGTGCTAATATATTGATGATGTAACACAGACACAAGGGGATTCCGGGAGGCAGTTTGAGGTCAAATTGATCACCTGTCTGTTGTGGTTCCTTTTTAATCTAATTTGTGGCTTGACAGGTGGCTCACCCAAGAAGCCCCAAGTTCCAGTGACATTCTGCAGTCATCATTTGTGATCCTGCAATGTGGTTGGTCAGCCGTGTGCTCAGCACCCCATGCCAACAGTATCAATTGAATGTAAGCACTAGAAATTAAAACACTGACTGCACACCCCTTGTTTTTTGAAGTGTCAGGTTTTTAAATGTGCTTCTGTTTGGGGATCTGCCCTTCCTCCACACATGTCTTCCTGCTAGTAGTCTTATCACTCAGTGGATTTTAGGGTAGCCCTTAGGAAAAGCATTTACCTTTTCCTCAACTCCTTTTGGTCTCTACCTGTTTGAGTTCTAGAATTCCTGCGGCAGTGAGCGAACGGAATGTGTTCTCACCTCTCAGTGCACTGTGACGTTAGCCCAGGGTGAGCCCTGTGGCTGTCTTTGCTCTCTATCCCAGTGAGTCAAAGGAGCATGCGAGATGGTGATCAGGATGCGCATGGCTGGGGTTCCCAGGTGGAAGGGGTTCATGGTACAGGAAAAAGCAGCAGCTTTTTTCCTAGGGATTATCAGGAGAGGCAGTGCCCTGCCCAGGAATGTCCTGTCCAGGAATGCTGAGATGCAGCAAAGGAGGCAGGGCCAGGGCCCCGGCTGTCCCACACTTGCCTCATGAGTGATGAAGCAGAAAGGCCCGTATCAGCCAGTAGCAAGCAGCAAGGTGTCCGAAACTCAATGCTTCCTTCAAGCAGCCCAGCGCCTTAAGAAAGGCTAAATTATTATTTTTCTTCCTTTCTGTCTCTGGGGCTGTTGATGCATCTCCAACCAGCTGGAAAAGGAATTTTGAACATTCAACAAAGTTCAACTTTAGAGGAGGCAGGATGGAGAAAGGAGCGTCGTCACATAAAACCCCAGCTTTGTGCTTTCATTCAGCCAGATGCGGAGTGGCCTAAAATGGCAGGGGATTAAATTGATGTAATGACAAGAATTCATATAGGAGCCTGTGGGAATAGGGCTCCTCAGTGTTAACGGTGCTCTTTGATCTGCCTTCGATGGAGCATATAATATACCTGTATTTCTGTTGATTCTAAACAGGAAGCGTGCAAAATAGAGGCATGTCATTTTTCCTGGTTGAAATTAAATAGCTGTTCATTTTGAGCCGTGGACATATTTCTGAGTAATGAGTTAAGTGCAGTTTTTTTTTTTTGAACATTTGCATCACACTGTACCTCACGATGAGAGCATTCTTGTTGCTCAGTTGGGGTTCCGGTTACAAAGGCACACAGCACGTGGCCATTTGTGAATTATTCATTTGTTAAAGGGCATTCTTCATACAGTTAGGAAAATCTACCTTCATCTGGGTGAGTGCAGGTAGTGACAGCCCCAGCTCTGAGGAGGCCAGGTGCTTTCTTGTCCTGTCTCAGGCTTTGGTGCTGTGGAGCCGGGAGGAGATGACCCTGCCTTCTGGAGAAAACACGTATGCGCCTTTCATCTGGAAAATGTCTGTCTAGGGCAGAACCAGCTGGAAGGTGTCAGCGGGGATGACCAAACACTCCATCAATTGGTGAGGGATACGTCAAAGGAGGCCAAGAGCCCTTTGCATGCAGTGTGTTGGAGAATACTTTGAAAAGTGCAGCACACTCAATGTGCATTTGTGTACCATGAAAGTGTGTTTTCATTAGACACATTGTAGCCTGTGGCTCCAAAGAGAGAGGAAAATATTGCTGTGTGCAAACTTTTGCTGCGTATGGAGGTGGGAAATGTTCATTATGCAATTATTGGAGTGAGGATGTTCACACTCTGGAAGGCTCCGTGAGGAAGTGCCCATATTTCTTCAAAGCCTGCGTTCACTTGCCTTCACACTCACTGGAGGAGCAAGGGAAGTCCACAGATCGGTATCAAGGCTTTCTGCAGTTTTGACCAACCGTTCTAGAATGTTCTGCCCACCTGGCCTCACATGGATGCTCTTATTAATGTCAATTATGCTACTGACCTCTGCTCCCTAGGATGAGGCCTATCCTCTTCACAGCAGCTTGTCTGAACTCCCGCCCAAGGCCGTGCCCACAGCTTCGGTGTCATCGTGGTTACCCTCTGTCAGTACATCAGGTGGGGGTGACTCATCCGCAGGGTGTGATGTTTCCTTGCCTTCTCTGTTGAAGGCTTGGCCTTCACAGTGCAGTGTGATTAACAGTAATAACAACAAGTGTGTATTCAGTCAGCAGCTACTGATTGCCTGGGGTGGGGTGAGTGTGTTAGGGACCAGGGACAAGACAGTGCATTATCGAACATTGAACATGTACTCTGGATTCATGGACATTGTGTTCCAGTGGGGAAGATAAACCATCCAGCAGCCACTCAAACGGTCCTTTTCATGTGACTGTGTTGACTGTGGCAAGGGCCACGAGGAGGTGTGTTGATGGTACCAGGATGAATGGGAAGAGGTATTAGTGTTATTAGAGGAGGTCAGCCAAGGCTTCCCCGAGGACAGGACTGGTGACATGATTTTCAGAGTCCAGTACAAAAATAATAACTCAGGGCCCCTGCTTCATTATTGTTGATAGCAGCAGGGCGTCAAATCAAGCAGAGGGTCCATCTTAGTGTGAGGCGCTATACGACTGTGCCATTTATGTTCTCACAAAGTGGGCCCTGCCTGTGGAAGGCACCTCAGGAGGTGGCCAACAGTGTGCCATTTTTGATTGGCATGAATAAGCAGTTTCATATAAGGCAGTCTAATAAGTGTGTACTTTGTGGAACAGTCACAATGGGGAACACGGAGGGGGCTAAGGGGTGGTGGGAGCATTGTGAGCCATTACAAAACTGGGTTCTGGATGTGTTGAATCTGAGGTACCCTTGAAACTTCTAAGGGAAGGTGGGAGAAAGGGTTTGATCACATGAGCTTGGAGCTTCTGGGGGTCTTTGTAGGAGATACAGTGCTTTTAAAGTAAAGTTTTGTGTGCACTTGACCAACATCACCCTGCCAGGAATGCTTCAACAATTTTTCGGATGAGAATATTATGTCTCAGAGTCGTAAATTCACTTGTCCCGGGTCACACGGTTAACAAGTGGACAACCTGGGTCTTTGAAGCATAGAACCTCCAGTTCAGGGTCAGCATCCTTAACTGCCATAACCTGCTGCCTGCTAATGGCTTACTCGCGCTGGAATAGACAGCGATTTGCACTAAGTCAGTCCTTGGGAATTCCTTACCAGATAAATATGTTTCAGACATTCAGTGGAAATATTCATATAGTTCCTTCTAGACAGGAGATTTCTAGAACAGACCTAAAGTCCCTAAAGTGTGAGCAGATGCAGGTGAAACTGGCAGGGTCACCTCCTGAGTATACCTGTGACCATATTGTCTCCCTTATTGGCAGGTACCTCCCTAGCTCCTACTGAAGTCTCAACTTTGTAGAGTCTTCAGTGGGGAAATCACATGAACGAACTGATGATAATTTGGGCTCCTTTTGTCGTGTTCTTGGGGTGCATTTTTGATGAATTTGGTATCTTGGTCTAAGAGCTTGCTGCATGTTTCCTTTCGTCCTCTGGGGAGTTTCTGAATCTCAATGCTGACTCAGAATATTCTCAACAGACTCCTCTCAATTTAGGTTTAAGGACATTGCAGTGCAGACAGTTCACGCCAATAATGTCTGGTCATCTACAAGCATACACTTACTCGCTTAAAATTGAACACGTTGGGTTCTAGTTCAGCCTCCTTCCAAGAGGGGATGCTGAGGGTCTCAGAGGCCAGTGTTCTGCTCCCTTCTGAGGTAGAATTGTTGCCTTCATGTCTGCCTCGAATCTAGTAGGTAGGTGGTCCCTCCTCTGAGCTGGGACAGTACAAGCCCTTCCCCTCCAGCAGATCCGTTTGCAATGTTGGCTCAGTCAGCACATCCGTGCACAGATGGTGGTGTGCATGCACTTTTCCTGTGGCTTGTTCTCTTGGAAATTCCCTGATCATGAATATTGACAGTGAGTAGACTGATGTTGGACTTGATTAGGGTTGCCCTTTGATACCCTCGGTTTAGTTTTCTTGGCACTCCTTCTTAAGTCCACACTGGAAATACAGTGTTTTATTCTCCTTGGCCTTGATGTTGCAATGAAGCATATTGGTTCTCTTAAGAATGCCATTAAAAGCTGATGATGACCTTTGAAATGACTCATAGTTTTTACAGGGCTTTAATTGTGATATTTTTTTGGGGGGGCGAAGGGGCAGGGCAGAGCCCCGTTACTCAGCTTTGTATGTCTTTCCTATCAGGGAATTGATAAAAACAGCTGCCTTTTTGTTGATGGTGTAGGTGATCTTTTGCCGATGACAAGGGATTTGATTTAATATTCTCTTTAAATAAGATCAACACTACTGCAGTTATAAACTCTTCGAAAAACCGACAAGCACATCAGTGTAGCATGAAACAAAAAGTGAGTATCCTGGAATAAATTAGCACACGCAGTGAGTCTGTGGGAAGAGGGGTAGATATTTACGAGTGTGTGTTAAGAATATATGTATGTTTAGAGATTCCTTTCTGCTCCTTTGACCATGGGTAGGAAATGCAGAGATAAGCATTTCATTACTGTTCGCTTCAAAGCTGCAAACTTTTCTTTGCCGGTTAATGATTTTTTTTTGGGGGGGGTGCAATTCTGGATGTGGTGACATGCTAGAAGTAGGTATTTATGATGTGTGATCCAATCCTCAGTGAGTATGGATTTACAGTTAAATGGTGCAGCGGGAATCCAGCTGGCAATTATTGATGGGGCTTCTGGAATCTATATTTTGTTTTGTTTTCATTATTTACACACCCTTTCTTTTGGGGCCTGATGATCTGCACAGCGTGCATGGCCTATTGTATTGGAGAGGTGCCTATAAGGCTTTTGACGTTCCGAGACAGATGTTCCATGTGCTTGGATGGGTGTCCATGCCCTCAAAATCTAGTCACTTTCATTCAAGGAGGGTCATTTTGTGTGGTTAGTTTACCTCTTTTGGGTTCTGTTCTAGGTCACCAAGGGGCCCAGGGAGGAGCAGGACCCATGGTGAAGAAGCGATTGGGGTGATCATGTACGTATAGGAAGGAGGCAGTGGTCATGTCAGAGCCCCGGGAGGATCCAGGGTTTCTTACATGACAGCCACTGTGGCTCTAGGATCCAGTGCAGGCTTGTCTAGAATGGCATCAGATAGTAGGGCCCCAGCATCACACATGGGATCATGTTGACAGGAGGAGAAGGCTGAAACTTAGCCAATCTGAGGCCAGGTGATCCAGAGACCCAGGTGGCTCCATGCTGGGAAGAACTGGAGCAGCTGGTGTCAGGAGTTCCCTGCTTTGTGTGTTCTCTCCTGAAGAGATCCTGGGAGCTGCTCATAGTGGGGACCCACAGAGAGAAAACACCATACCACCCTCCTCTCTATCACCCAAGGTCTTCACTTGCATGGTGTTGGGGGTAAGGGTGTTTTTTTTTTTTTTTTTTTTTTGGAGAGAGACACAGAGACAGAGAGGAGATAGAGATGGGCGCGCCAGCAGCCTCTCAGCTGCTGTGAATGAAATCCAGATGCGTGCACCCCCTTGTGGTCAAGTGCAGCACTGCGTCCTTATGTCACTTTGCATCTGGCTAAACATGGGACCTGGAGATTGGAACCGGCGTTCTTAGGCTTAGGAGGCAGGCGCCTTAACCGCTAAGCCATCTCTCTAGCCTGGGGGTGGGGTGTATTTTACAAAGCTCCTCTGACCAAAGACGAGAGCAGCGGCCAAGGTAAGGAAGAGGGGCAGAAAGAACGTGAGAACCAGAGGATGGGAGGAGTGCTGTGGAAAGCTGTCTCTGGGACGTGAAGTAGCTTTGACCTCACAGCTGTGGTAGTTACCTGCATCAGAGCTGCACAATATTGGACATGGGTGATGGAAGGCACAGCGAAACAAAACAAAACAAAACAAAACAAAAAGACACAAAAATAAAAGAGGAGACGAGTTGGAAAAAAGAAGAGGTTCAGTTTAACAGGTTAGGGTTGGGGCACAAAAGAAGGCAATGGGAGGGGATTCTGATCAAAAATCCATTATGTACAAGCAGGAAAACTGTTAATAAAAAGTTTTAAAATGGATTTTTATGCCAATTCATCAAACCTTCAAATCCCCGCTCTGTACTTACACAGTTGGAGCAAGCTTAGGCCAACCCTTTCCATTTTTTTTCCCAAAAGAGTTTGAGGCTTACCCCTGGAAAGGTGGGGATATTCTTTAGTCAGATCTTGGATGGAGGACCTTGACTCCAGAAGTCCTCCTGAGAAACCGATCCTTCCTGACACATACGACATGCCTTCCCTGGGTTGTGTGATGTCTCATAGACACGCAGCAGATGTGATGTCAGTGGTCCACAGTCCCTCCATCAAGAGCCCCAGGCTGAAACCCTTGGTTGGAAGATGGCACCTTGTGAGCTGTTAATACTTTTCATGTTATTACTTCATTAGTGTGTGCTGATGACAGTGGCCAAAATGTGACCTGTAGTCATTGTCCTAGAGGCTTTTTGTTCATCACACTGAACCACCCCTCTCTGAAGGCTGAAGTGGTAGCCCCAGATCCAGTACCTAATGCATTTTTTTCACCACTGGAAAGCACTCGAAAGCTGGGGTTTACATTTCTGCTGGTGCTTGATGTTGGTAGCTTTCCCTGGGCCTCCATCCCACATGTACAAACCATTTGTGCCGAAGAACAACAACGAGGAGCTTCGATCTCCTGGGCCCAGGGCTCTCGAAGTTGAAGATACTGCTTTTCTTGCTAGTAGATTTGGCTCTTGAATGGAGTGACTCAAAAAAGGCTTCTATTAATCTTGCTTTTGATTTTATTCTTTTTTTTTTTTTCCTGGAGGATTCTTCCTAGGCATGAGTCACTCTACAGACCACACATCAGCTGTCAGCTGCTCAATGCTTTTGTCATTTTGGAGGGGCTGAGTGTAAACTGAGAAAGCTTCTCCATGTGTTTTCCTGGGTGGTATTTATGCTGGCGGAGTTTTCCGTTCTGGGATTTATTAGTTAATGATTTTCTTTTCAGTAAACAGTTGTGGTGTATTTAGTGTGCTTTTCTAAGGGGGACATGACTTGGCAGCTGTATCAGAGTGTGATTGGACTTTGCTGTTGTTTTCAGGTCTTCCTAAGTTGTCCTTTCTCGATTCAGGCACTCAGCGATGTGTTCCCTTCTCCAGCCACAGCCTCGCTGCCTGGAACACTGGTGGTGTTCCTCTAAGACAGAATCCCAGCTGAGTGCAGGCAGCCAGGTGACACAAGCAGATCAAAATGCTTTGAATTCTGAAAACGACTCCCCTCTTGGGATTGAGCCCAGTGATAAAAGCGTAGTGGTTGTCATCTCGAGAACAGAGCTGTGTACATGGCAGAGCCTTTCCAATTAGCACACTTAAGATGCGTGTTGGAAATGATGGGAAGTGGGAGGTTACAGAGTGAAATGCGGGTAATAGGGCTTTAAATTTTCATGTTTCAGTTGATTTTTTTTCCCGCTTGCAGTTTTAAGAAAATTGTTACACATTATAAAGCGCCTAAATGTGTTTTTAACATTGCTCTTTCTGTTTACAATAATGTCTTCCGAAGCAACAGAACTCTGGCTGGTCATAGAAAAGTTCTTGCCAGTTGGTTTTCAAAGTCATTCACCTGCTATTCACAATTCCTCTACTGCCATTGAGTCCGGACTCCGGGTGACTTTCCTGTCCGCCACCGGGCAACTGGTTTGATGGAATCCTTGAATCGAACCAGCTGACATTTTATTCTTTTTTAAAAATTAATTATTATTATTTTTATTGACAACTTCTATACTTACATACAAGAAACTCATGATATTTCTCTCCCTTCCCCCCATTCCATTTTAGAACTCCAGTCTCCATCATATCCCCCCCTCTCTCCATTAGTCTCTCCTTTAATTTGATGTCATCATCTTTTTCTTCTATTTTGAGGGTCTTGTGAAGGTATTGCTAGGCACTGCAAGGTCATGGATATCAAGGCCACTTTCTGTCTGGACAGTTGCATTGTAAGAAGTCATACCCTTCCTTTGGCTCTTCCATTCTATCCGCCCCCTCTTCCGCAATGGTCCCTGAGCCTTGGAGGGTGTGACAGAGGTGTTTCAGTGCTGGGCACTCTTCCATCCCTTCTTCTCAGCACTATGTTGCCTTTTGGGTCATCCCGGTGGTCATCGCCATCTGAAAAGAGAAGCTTCTCTAACCAGAAGTGAGAGTAGCGTTAATATGTGAATATGAACATTAAGTGTAGTGCTTTTAGGGCAGCTTGGCGGGAATAATATATTCATTTAGGCAGAAAAGAGCAGGCTTTATACCCCTAAGGATTATGACCTCACCTGCTATAGACTTTTACTTAGATTTTTCGGTACCAGGTATGTATTCTCTCCTGTAGAGAGGGCCTTCAGTCCAATTTTGGAGCAGTTGGTTACCCCAAGCAGACATGCCACTATTGTACCCGTTCAGTCATTGGGCCTGTATGGCCAAACTTGAATATTCAGCATCCACTGTTTTCACTGCTGATGATTTCTGTCTCCCATACGGCTGCATGCAGTGCAGCTTTTTCCAGCTTTCAGTTGGCTGGTCTACAGGGAGAAGGTTTTCAGCTCAGCACCAGGTTGCTTTCTCAGTGACCTTGCCTCTCAGGCAAGAGATATCTTCAGCAACAGGGTCTTACCATCTGTTTCTCAAGGGAAACCAAGGGCTTTGGAAAAAGCCTTTAATGTTTTGGAGGCTACTGGGACCTTCTTGGCCAACAACTCACTGGAAGGTCTCCCATCCCAGGCACTGAAAATTTTCTAGTAACAGTCTATAGCTTCTAGATGTGCCCTTATTCAAAAAAGTAGGTTTACATAAGTCTTATTCACAATATCTTGAATTTAGATTGACCCTCCCCCTGCCCTTCTTTTACGCATTCTCTTCCCGTGGCCTCGCTTAGGCCTTTCCCCTCCCTGTAATCTGTTCTTCTACTTACATATGTGCAATACCATATACTTAAGTCTTTCCCTTTCCTCCCTCCCTTATAGCCTTTTACCAGCTTACTGGTTTCTGGTACCTATTTTTGGTTCCAGTTCACACACAAGTCTATAGCATTTTATTCTTGTTGTTTTGCTTTGTGTGTGTGTGTGTGTGTGTGTGTATGCCATAGTAGTGTGTGGAGGTCAGATGAAAATTTTAAGGTGTTAGTTCTCATCTTCCACCTTCCAGGCAGGGTCTCACTGTTCACTGCTGATAGACCAGTCTGTGAACTCTTCTCTCTCTACCTCCCATCCTGCTCCCCATGATTACCAAGGCTCTTGCTGCTGAGTCTAGTTTTGCGTGGGTTCTGGGGATCTGGACTTAAGTACTAACATGTGTGGCAAACACTTGACCCACCTGAGTCATACCCTCATCCCCACAGTGGCATTTTTGAAGTCCACCAGACTTGGTATCAAAAAATGAATTCTCAGACCTGGAGAGATGGCTTTGCAATTAAGGCATGTGCCTGCAAAGTCAAAGGACCCAGGTTCGATTCCCCAGGACTCACGTAAGCCAGATGCACAAGGGGGCACATGCATCTGGAATTTGTTTTCAGCGGCCAGAGGCTCTGGTGTCCCATTCTTTCTCTCTCTGTCTCTCTCTACCTGCCTATTTCTCTCTCTCTCTCTCTCCCTCAAATAAGAAAATAAAAATAAAACTTCAAAAAATGGAATCTCCTCTTAGGACCCATACCACATACAGAGGAATTAAAGCCGAATGTACAGGAGGGACATAAACCAGCCAAGGGTGTGTCACACTCATGTATCATATCAGAGTTACTGAAATGTGCAGCTTGCTATAGTTGTAATATGGGCTTCTGTAAGTCCGGAAAATATGCTAGTGTTGAAGCTCTGATGTGTGTCTGGCATGGGGGCTGGTCCAGGGTTATGTGAGTGTGCAATAGTATTTCCAGTTCTCCTTCTCTCCATGTGGAAGAATCGTACTCATGTCCTTCTTGAAGTTGAGTGTACCCCACTTTGGCTTGATCAGTGAGAAAAGAAGTGATGATGATCTTACCTGGATAGAAGTGCCTCTGACCAACTAAGCAGAGCCTTTTGCTTCTGCTGCAGTGAACACTTTCATTGAGAGACTAGCGTTGTGAAATGTTAGAGAATCTGTTAGGCTGGGGTCCCTGAGGAGCTATCTCCCCACTAGTCGACCCACATTGAACATAGAGAATGAAAGAACAATTACTCTGTGTTGTAAGTTACTGAAACTGGGGCTTGTTAGTACAGCAAAATCTAGTCTGTATCGGTGATGGGCTGATGAACATTTATTTAGTGCTGAAAGCTTAAACTTATACATAATATATACATAATATATTAATTTACTTAATCATCACTATAATTCTGTGAAAAATATACAACTGTTATCCCTATTTTACTGGAGAGAGGACGTGGGTTCTAAGCTGCTCCAGCCTAAGATTTACATTGCTGATGATGAACAATTAGAAGCCAGGAACTCTGGCAAAGACCCAGTAAATGGTGGACAAGTGACTTATAGTCAAAGAGACTTTGTGATTTGCTAGAACATATGGCCTTCCATGTGGGATCATTGGGAATATGTTGGCATCATCTGTACCAGGTATCACTGGCTGCCTGTCACTTTATTTTGAGAGAGAGAATGGGTGTGCCAGCGGCCTCTCAGCTACTGCGAACAAACTCCAGATGGGTGCACCCCCTTGTGCGCATGTGCGACATTGTGCGCTTGCATCACTTTTGCATCTGGCTAAACGTGTGACCTAGAGAATCAAACGGGTGTTCTTAGGCTTCGCAGGCAGGCGCCCTAACCGCTAAGCCATCTCTCCAGCCCTGCCCGTCACGTTTCCTTGTATAGTTCCTTATTTTTAGGTCTTAAACAATTTTGGCTTTCTAGCTGTGTGCATAAATAATTTAGGTAATGTTGCAGAGGAGTGGAATCCGCTATCAGGATTTTTAAAGGCTAGTTGTCCTAAAAGGACCCCTGAGGCACCAGGCAGAAGGTCAAGGACTCCAGGGCAAGCAAGAAAGAATCAAGAACGAGAGTTGCTCTTGGGCTGAGAACTGACTCATGAAGATTAACATGTACGGTCATGTTCTCTGAGCTCACAGGAGAACATCATCATGGGAGGATTCCCATGTGTTGTATTTCTCCAGAATCTGCTAGGGTTAAGTCGGGATGGATGGCTGCAGGTCTGCTCAGGTGTTATTGCATCACAGAGGGGTTGTGGGACAATCTTTCTATGTGGGGAAAAGGTGAGAACTTGTAATGTGGTTGGAAGGTTCCAGAGCTTTTGGGAGTTCACTTCTTTGTTCTAGAATATTCTGGTCATAATAATTGCCTTAGCCAATTTCTGGTTGTAAGTTATAATCCCATTCCGTTTTATAAGCCAAACAACAGGATTTTTTGTGATGTAAATCAGAGTCCTCTTATGGATCTGTAATGTTGAATATGTAGGCAGGCTTCAAGGACAACTGCATCTGGAAACTATGAAGCTCTTCAGAGTGTGTTTTATCTTCTCTTCCTCCCCTCTCCCCTCCCCTCTCCCCTCCCCTCTCCTCTCCTGAACATGGGAGGTTTTGGAGAGCTCCTTCTGATTCTCTTGGGACATTTGTTTTCTTTCTATCCTCTTGGCTAGTGTTCATTACTGATGTGTGCTCTGGAATCTTCTGTTCAAATCAAACAAATTTCATGTCCATTTCTCCAAGCTGGCAAGCTGGCAACCTTGCTCCATCAGTGATAGTGGTCACATCACGTCTGTCATTTGTGCACTGATGTATGGTGACCGCCTAGAATGCTGGGAACATGGACTGTGAGCAAGACAGTCAGTGCCTCTGGCTTTGCGATGCTCCTGTTCTGTAGGAGATGCAAGGCTAGGACCCAGCCTGGAGGACTCAGTGGGATCCACGCATCGATTACAATGAGTTAAATTTTGTTTGACTATGAAGAGAGAGAGATTGTTGTGTGTGTGTGTGTGTGTGTGTGTGTGTGTATGCCTATATTCATATATGTGCATGTGTGTGTATGTGTGTAAGGCCAGAGGATAGCCTAAGGTGGTATTCTTCAGATACCATCTGCCTTTTATGAGACAGGGTCTCCCACTGGCCTGGAACTTGCCAATTAGACTGGACTGGCTGACGAGTGAGCCCTTGGGATGTAGTTATCTCTTCCTCCCCAGAATTGGGGTTACTACCCTACCTGATTTTGTTTTGTTTTTACATGGGTTATGGGGATGGAACTTATGTCCTCATGTTTGTGCTTAAGCACTTCACCTACCGACCCATCTCCCTAACCCTAGACAGAGCTCTTAATAGAAGAGGTGGCTGCCCTTGGGAGATGGTGACCTTTCTGTGGGTGAAATTAGCTCATCTGATGCAGGTAGCTTTCTCCATCATAGAATGACACTTGAAGGAATTGTCTCCTCATCTGGCAGGTTAGACCATAGATACCCCTTGTTCTTTGCAATCTTATTTTTTCTTTTTCTTTTTTGGTTTTTCGAGGTAGAGTTTCACTCTCTGGTCCAGGCTGACCTGGAATTAACTGTGTAGTCTCAGGGTGGCCTTGAACTCATGACGATCCTCCTACCCCTGCCTCCCAACTGCTGGGATTAAAGGTGTGTGCCACCGCACCCAGCTTTTAGCAATCCGATTTTTCAGATAAACTGGCTGTGTGAAAACCTATGAGAGGTGTAGGAAAAAATGAAGTAGACATGTTGACATGTTGTACAGAGGAAGTGGTGGGGAAAGTCACTTTGGAGTAGTTACCACTTAGATTGAGCCATGAGGCAATGGGAGAAGGTGAGTCGACTCAGAATTGAGGCTACATTCCGAGGTGGGCTCAGGGCACCTTGTGCAGACATATGTATAGCGACATTGGAATAGGCCCCTGCACGTGGAGTTTCCACGAACCTGAAAGGAGGCAATGCAGGTCTTAGGAGAAGATCAGGATGATCATATTAGGAATTGCGCCTTCAATCACAACACGGAGGAGGAGAGGGAACATGGTTTAGGGAGAGTCAAGCCAGAGAGCATCACAAGCAAGGTGGGCATGTTCCCTTACCTAACCACAGGGCTGCTGTTACACTGTTAAGGGTTCCTTCCAGCAGCTGACAACTCCTTCCATCATCTTGTCTGACTGAGTAATGCTTTGACAAATCACTGATGGACATAAGCAAAGGGGCTGTTCCTTTCTGTACATGCGTCTTTATTTTAATTACCTATTTACAAATGGTCCCCAGAAAACATCCCTTTGTGTCCCATCGGCCACATCCTTCCCATGCCCACACCGTAATTGAGGAGTGTTTGTGATACAGGGTGACTGGCTGCGCTAGCTAGGAGCGGGACTTGAGGGGCAAAGCTGTGGAGTTGGCTGCTGGTGCTCTGGTCTGCAGCCAGCTCATCTTGCACCATCAGCTAACAGATCATGAGGTACAGTGACTCTCCTAAGTTGCTACTTCTGTTTGGACTCTGGTGTTCCATAGTTCTTTGTTAGCCCTTCCCGGTAGATGGTGTCATTTTCATATACTGATGAGGAAACCGAGGACCATGTGTGGGTGACTCAGGTAGTCTATGTCTAGAGGGATTAGATCTTCCCGAATCACAGAATCACCATCCCACTTCTGAAAGAGGTTGACGGCCAACACCTCCTGCTCCTCCAGAAGTGTCCACCAGGCCTTCACGATACTTGCCCAGTAGCAGTGGAACTGAGCCTTGAATGCTGACAGGGATGGAAGTTTCCTGACTACTGGTCCAGCGTGCTTTCCAGACGGAACTGCTGGCAGAGCGCAGACCTGTCATGGGACAGGAGAATGCCTGGTTTTCTTCTGCCCCACCCCCCACCCAGGAGGAATCTTTTATAGATGCTGGCTGTTGCACTGGTGACGTCATGGCAGCTGGTAAGGCAGGGCATGCTGAAATCCATTAGCGGGCGCTCAGCTCCCCTCCCGGGTGAAGTGGGGGCCATGTGAAAAAAGTTAGTTTGGCTTCTCCAACTTCCTTAAGCTCTAGTTCCCATGCCAGGTATTTCTATTTTCTATTTGCTAAATGTTAGTTGAAACAAAGGGCTGTTTTGTTGGGTTTGTGTTTCCCTGTGGAAAAGATTACTTTAGGCACATTTGAGAAAATGCTTTTAAAAAGAGTCTTGTGCAAGTTGAAAACAGAGAGAAAGAAAGAAAATGTCTTGATGGCTTTTTATTACAATAAAGATTGTAGTGAAAGCTCTTGCAAATCCCTCCCCCTCCTAACCTACTGAACAAGCCTTTGTCCATGGGAGGAGGCTTGTGTGGAAACTGCAGTAGCAGAGATAGGTGAGGGACACTCTTGGGGGCTTTAGACCCAGTAAGGTTGCCACCAGTGATGTGCCCTGCTTTCAAAACAATAGACGTGCTAAGAGTGAGTATGCTAGGGCTGGAGAGGTGGCTCAGGGGGTGAAGTGCTTGCCACACAAGCCTGAGGACCTAAGTTCAGATCACCAGCACACAGGTAAAAGGTAGGCATGATGATAAATGCCTGTAATCCCAGCAACAGGGGGATGTAAATGGGAGAATACTCAGGGCTTTATGGTTAGGTAGTCCAGTCCAGTTGGAGTTTCAGGTTCAGTGCATGACCTTTTCTCAAAAATAAAATGGAGAGCTGGCTTGGCTTCATGGTTAAGGCACAGCCTGCGAAAGCTAGGGACCCAGGTTTGATTCTCGAGGTCCCACATAAGCCAGATACACAAGGGCCACATGAGCCTGGAGTTTGTTTGCAGTGGTTAGAGGCCCTGGTGCACCCATTCTCTCTCTTTCTCTTTCTATAATAAAAAAATAAATCTTTAAAGAAAATGAATAAAGTGGAGCCGGACATGTTGGCACACACCTTTAATCCCAGTACTTGGGAGGCAGAGGTACGAGGAACGCTGTGAGTTCTAGGTCACCTTGAGATTACATAGCAAATTCCAGGTCAGCCTGGGCTACAGTGAGTCTCTATCTCAAAAAACCAAAATTAATAATAAATAAATAGTAAAGCAGAGTGTGATGGAGGAAGATACCTGACATTGACCTGTGACTTCCATATGCTTGCTCTTGGGCACATGTATTTGCACACACACACACACACACACGAATGCTCATACATTCTGTACACACACACCACACACACAAACGCTCATACATTCTGTACACACACACACACACATTCTGTACACACACACCACACACACACATTCTGTACACACACACACACACACATGAATGCTCATACATTCTGTACACACACACACAACACTGCTACATTCTGTACACACACACCACACACACAAACGCTCATACATTCTGTACACACACACACACACACGCTAGAACGCTCATACATTCTGTACACACACACCACACACACGAACGCTCATACATTCTGTACACACACACACCACACACATGAATGCTCACACATTCTGTACACACAAACACACCACACACACACGAACTACATTCTGTACACACACACACACACACACTCACATTCTGTACACACACACACACACCACACACACACACGAATGCTCATACATTCTGTACACACACACACACCACACACATGAATGCTCACACATTCTGTACACACAAACACACCACACACATGAACGCTCATACATTCTGTACACACACACCACACACACGAACGCTCATACATTCTGTACACACACACCACACACATGAATGCTCACACATTCTATACACACACACCACACACACGAACGCTCATACATTCTGTACACACACACCACACACACGAACGCTCATACATTCTGTACACACACACCACACACATGAATACTCACACATTCTGTACACACACACACACACACACATGAATGCTCATACATTCTGTACACACACACACCACACACACGAACGCTCATACATTCTGTACACACACACACACCACACACATGAATGCTCATACATTCTGTACACACACCACACACACAACGCACATTCTGTACACACACACACCACACATACATTCTGTACACACACACACACACACACACACACGAATGCTCATACATTCTGTACACACACACACACGAATGCTCATACATTCTGTACACATACACACACAAATACACACAAAAGTATTTTTAAGAAAGTCTGAATATGCTAGTAGTGGTGGTGGGAAAAGGTTCTCTACAAACCCAGTGGGAAAACATTTTGAGGTTGTAACATAAGATTCTGAGGAATAAAGGAAGCAACATTTAGCAGTGAAAAGAGTTTTGTTTTTGTTTTTGGAAAAAGGCTTTTAGTGTTCAACTGTTCTCCCCAAATACCATTAAATTTGCCTTTTTTTTTTTTTAACTATCAAAAAAGGCTGCTTAGATGTGTCAGTTATATTATCAGAAATGTTCCTATTAAATTTCCTTGTCTGGTGACATGTAGTGGTTGGCTGGCAGGCAGGCCACGGTGATGGCAGCCGTGGCACTCTACTCAGGCCCTAGATGGTCAGCGACCTGAGTCTCTGCATGTAATGCTGGAGGTGGTTCTCTGTAGGTGGCCAGGAGGACTTGCTTGTTCCTTCACATGGTTTATAAGTCAGACAAGGTCACTGCAGGTATGACCCACACTGCCAAATCTGGTAACCATTAAGTCACATGGGGCTGCTGAACACTTGAAAGAGGCAAATTGGAAGGTTCTGGTGGTGCAAAACATACATCAAAGACTTAAGAGCAAAATAGAATGCAAATGACCTCATCATTAATCTCTTGTTTTAATGAGATGTTTACATGTTACAATCATAGTAGTTTGGATATGTTAGGTAAAATATATTGTTTTAAAGTACATTGGCCTGTTCCTTTTCTTCCTCTTCCTCTTCTTTTTTTAATGTGGCTGCTAGAAAAATTAAAGTCATTTTCATGGCCCGTGTTTGACAGTGTTGGTCTAGATCAGGGGCAGTGATGTATAGATGTCCGTCTGCACTTATAAATAAATATTAGTTGGCACACAGGTGCACCCACCGCTTGTATATTGTCTGAGCTATGACTGTTTCATGCTTTGTTAGCAGAGCTGATTATTGCAACAGAAATTATATGGCTCAAAAAGCCTTAAGTATTTATCAAATGGACCCTTATAGGAGAAAATTGCTAACTCCCAGTAGAAATGATTCTGGAACACTTGGCAAGACATATAGTGAGTCGAGGAAGTCCTGATTTTTATCCCTGTGGGTCTTACCAAGGATTCCCATGGTGTTTGAGGGGTGGTTCTGGCATGGGTTCCTATCTGCTCCCTAAATAAGATATCACTGCCCTACTGCTGGAACCTGGAGAAGAGATAATAGGACAGGGGTTAGCTGTATATGGAGGGTACATTTCACACTCTCTTGTCCCATGAAGCCATGTGGATAGGACTCTGCTGCTGGTCTGTGTACTTCAAAAAGATTCTACTGGAGCTACAGAGTTACAGCCACTGGCAGGAGGAGGCACATGGAGTGGCTTAAAGATTCATCTGCCTCACTAAGCAGTTGAATATTTTGGAGCCAAGGTCTTTGTATTACTTGTTTTTCTCATTGTTGTGATCAAATACCTGACAAGAAACCACTTAAGAGAGGAAGGGTTTATTTTGGCTTACAGTTAGAGGGATACAGTCCATTGTGGTGAGGAAGGCATGGTGGCAGGAGCAAGAGGCAGCCAGTCCCATGGCATCTGCAGTCAGGAAGCAGAGAGGGGTGAATGCTGGCCCTCAGCTCACTTTCTTCTCTGTTCATACAGTCTAGGGCCCTAGTCCATGGAATGGTGTCCCCCACAGTAAGGATGGGTCTCCACACTTCAGTTACCTTCATCTAGCAACTCCCTCACAGATATGCCTATATCTTGTAGATAATTCTAGAGTCTTGTCGAGTTGGCAACTGAGGATCACATCACAAGTGCCCATCACTAAGGACCCATTTCCATAAGTAGGTACGGATGTCACACCTTCCCCATTTGGTAGCCTCTTGGCAATTAGTTTTCCACAGGCTAAGTGTCAGCTTTGGTGAGCAGAAAGACTAGCAGGTACAGGTGGAAGGCAGGACAGAAGACCAGCACTGACCTTGTCTAGGCTGCATCCTACTTCTGATGCTGCCCAGGGGGCAAGGCCACTGGAGGAGAACAAGAGACTTTGGTGTCATGCTTTGTTAAAAGTCTTTCTCACTTTCTTCCCTCCATTGGAGTATATTCCCTAGGTCAAGTTCCCAAACTGGAATCAAGTTTCCCCGTATTGGGTGGTAATGCATGCCTGCCAATGCAAGGGAAAGCATCTTACAGTGAATGGAGTTACAGTATTCAGAATGAATTACAGGATACTCAGCACATGATTTACCACTTACGGTAAACAGGGCTCCACACATGGTGTATTTCCGTTGTGTTGGTTAGTTATAAACTGCAAAAAAAGGGGGAAATTCATTTGGCGGACGTGCCCATTTTTTATGGGGGTAAGGCTGCGTGGAGATGCATGGCATTTTAAAGCAAACAAATTCCTGGGAGAGCCGGAGCTTACCACCCAGAAATGTGGCAAGGAATAAAAACATTTACACCAGTTTAATATGAATGGTGGAGAAAAATGTCTATTGCACATTGAGCATGATGTATGAAACCATAACCTACTCTTGTGTAGTAAGCAACAGAACCATTCACCTAATGGATGCCTATTCGAGTTGACATCATTCTGCATCTTTTCGATCTTCTCTCGCCAAGCACTGGAAACTGTCAGAGAATGCCTGCCAGATACATAGACACTGCTGGCCTGGGACATTGAGAGCTCCAAGACTCTGGAAGGCAGAGGTTAGCCCATGACCCCCTGGGCTGCAAGCAACATAAACAGTGTCTGCGTGCAGAACGCCAGCGTCAAGACAAATAGATGTGGGACTTTCTCTGTCTCCCGTTCCCTCTTTCCTCTATAAAATGGAGCTTGCTTCCTGCCGCCTAGGAGCAGAAATAGTGCCATGTGACTTGCGAGGGTCTCAGAGGTACTTCTTGGTTCACTCTTCCAACAAAAGTAGCCTGTGACCTGCTCAGCAGTTACTAAAGGAGTGCCTCCTGCTTAATGCCACCAAGACTTACCTGCTGCGTGCTGGGTATTCATGCTAGGAGGCATCTGGGAGACTTTTTGGTCTCTTTCCTTCACAGATGAAGAGACTGAGAAATACTTAAGATGAAATCTTAAAGAGGCTTCTGCTTTTCCTGATGTCAAATGTGAGTTAAGAGCGGGGCTGATGCTAACAACTCAAGTGTCCCAACGCTCGCTGAGCATGCACACACGCGTGCACGTGCATACAGACACAAACATACACAACTACGTGGAACTGCACTCTGTCTTTCTTGTGAATGCATCCTCTGTATTGTTTTAGATAAAGTAATTAAAAATGACCCTGATTCCTTTATCATTTGATGTGTATATGATCTAACCCTTCAGTCCCCTCCCTTCTCCCCCCTTCTCCTACCCTCTGTTTTCCCCTTCCTCCTCCCTCTCTCTTCCTCCCTCTTTCCCTCCCTTTTTTGCCTTGAGAGAGGATCATACTGTGAACCTAACTTGGTCTTATATTCACTATGTAGCTTAGCTCAGACTGGCCTCAAAACTGACTTTAATCCTCTTGCTTCCATATCCTAACTGCTAAGATTATAGGCGTGTGCTGCTACACCCAGCTGAGTCCTTGTTTTTTTTTAAATTACCTTTATACAAGCTGAGTCATTTTATAAAAAAATTATCTTTTTGCAATCAGAGAGAAAGGAATGGAGAGAGAGAGAAAGGTGAATTGAAGAAGTGAAAGAAAGAATGAGTGTGTGTATGTGTGTGTGTGCGCGTGCGTATGCATGGGCATGCAAGGACCTCTTTTATAAACAAACTCTGTGATACATGAGCTACTTTGTGCATCTGGCTTTACAGGAGTACTGGGGATCGGACCCTTGGCTGTCAGGCTTTGCGATCAAGTGCCTTTAAACACTGAATAATCTCTCCAGCCCAAGTCCTTTCTTTCTTTTTAATATTTTTGTTTATTATTTATTTATTTGAGAGTGATAGAGAGAAAAGGGGCAGAGAGAGAGAGAGAGGTCACACCAGGGCCTCCAGCCACTGCAGACTAATTCCAGATGCATGTGCCACCTTGTGTATCTGGCTTATGTGGGTCCTGGGGAATCGAGCCTTGAACTGAGGTCCTTAGGCTTCACAGGCAAGTACTTAACCTCCAAGCCATCTTTCCAGCCCCCAAGTCCTTTCTTTTAAATCATTATTTCAAAAGTTTTATTATTCAGCTCACATGTACGGAAGTCATAGTAAACAATTTTGTATTGGGGAAGTTTAACACATTTTGGGAATTTTAGAGAATTAACTACTGCCCAATACATTTGTGTCATATTTAAATAAACCAGAGAGGCCAATCGTTGCAAAAGCAAAGATGTTCTTTTTAATGTGAAATATATAGGTTTTGACATTTCTGTAATTTTTAAACTCTCAAGAATTTTATTCTGATGTTTTCGTCTGACATCCCTAAAGTCTTTAATTTAAGATCACTGTAGAACTCTTGGTTCGTATTAATTCTATTTCATTTGTGTATTTTATACTTTTACTGGTCATATTTGAAAAATATCTCTTGTGAGTGTTGTGTATAATTTTGGCAGAAAATTACTTTTTTTGTATTTCTGGGATGATCCCCCGAGATCATTTTTTGCATAAATCCAGCCTTCTATTTTCAGATTCAAATCTGTTGTACAGATGATTCTTCGTATAAGAAAAGATGCATTTGTAGCTGGAAATGTAAATTACTTTTCATGGAATATACCTCCCTGGGCCCCCATTTCCAAAATGTGATGATTGCACACTATGTGTTTTGGTGCACATTCAGGGGCTAGTTTTCCTTGTGATTTGAAAACTCGAGGCTGTGCAGCTGGTAGGATGTAGTGACATGGCGGCACTTGCGACATGGGCGCGTGAGTAGAGGTGACCCAGGAACAAGGGGAAAAGCTGAGCTGGCATGGAGCTTGGGCTATGGATGGGCTTTCCTGGTTGTTGGCAGTTTGAGCATGTTTGCAGAGGAGTTTGCGACCTGGGGTCCTTCATAAATCAACATCCATCTCTGTTTGCAGTTCATCCTTACTTGTGCTTTTTGAGTAAAAAAAAAATTATAAAGTTTCATTTGGTGTCTGATGGAGGTGCTTTTGGAACAAATACCATCCCCCTTCTCAAATTTTATGAAGTACTGGGGGGGAGGGGTAGATGTGAAGCATCCTTTTAACATGTCTTCTGTTTAGCGCACAGTATCTGAGGGACTGGGGGGGCACTGCTGTAAAGCAAAGCACAAAAATCAATGTAGTCAGATTTGTGCCAGAGCAAGACTTGAGTTTGAGAACATTTACATCTGTTTTCAATAATTCCTCACATATGTTGCAGAATGTACGTTATCCATCTTGTTATGCAGGAAATAACATTTGTTGCAAACAGTTTGCCAATTCGCAATCTTATTGAATTTGTTTATCGTGCCGTGGCTTCCTATGAGGTCTGAAAAGATGGTGATCTTTGGTGTCCCAGCTGTTGTGACATTCTGCAGCAGAGCCTTCTTAATTCCAGGACAGACTGGAATTGTTGGACGTTTTAGGCTTCCTTCAGAGTACAGTGTAAGAGAGACAGGGAGAGGTCATTGTTGCCGAGCAGTTCTTCTGGGGGAACACAGTATTTTGCTCAGCCACTCCTCCAATCCCTTTTCATGGTTGTCGCTTCAGCACAGTCTTGGCAATGGAATATTGAATAGCTCTTCTTGTGTCCTCTGTATTGTCTCCATTGAAACCTGTCCCCACTGTCAAACTGTTTCCATGTTGGATTTGAGAAGACAGTGCTCCCCAGAGGCACGGGTGATTATTTCTAACCATCCCAAACTACCTCAGACCTGAAAATGAACATGTTACCTTCCTACAGGGATGTTAAGAAATGCCTTCATGTTGCAGAAATCTTGCCATCTTCTTAAGGAGCCATTGGTAGGTGAAAAGCAAGTTCTATCAGGTCTAATTTTACATTTTTCCTACTTTCTTTAGCAGGCATTTTTCTTTGCTGATGTTTGTATTGTCTTTGCCAAAATGGGGGAAAGTAGGAAAAAAAAATACCAACCCTGAAAGCTCTTTCAGTCTGAATTTCTTCTTAATGTTTCTAATGGTTTCTTGTAACCACACAAATGTGATCTTGGGACCATTTGGAAGTTATTGAGTTTCCTTGGAGATGGGACTTGGCATTTTCCAAACCAGAGTTTGCTTTTGTGGCCTGGAAGTTCCACGGCTTATATATTTGGAGGCCTAAAGATTATTCCCTACCAAGAAGTTTTGTCAACCTGACCTTCTCCACTCTTACGACGCGGCGCACAGAGCAGTAATCTCTGCAGAGGAGAGCAAATAAAGAGAAGAAATACAGCAGTATGTGTTATTTTTACACCCTAAAGTAAATTCTCCAGCATTAAGGCTGACTGGGAATTTTCATCTCCGAGTTCTTATGAATGCAGCTCCGTCTCCCTGGTGTTCTCTTGAGTCCCCCTTTTTATGATCAGGCTTTGAGAGAGGTATTTCGTGTGGTAATTTACTCAGCCAGACAGGTAAGTGAGATGTGGAGTTGTGCGTCCTTGGGTGGGGGGGTGTTGCTGTGAGGAGCTTTTCGGGGTCACTTGGTGCTCCCCTTTCCACTTCCAGGCTTCTGTGAGATCCTAAAGCTGGTCAAGGTCAAGGTGAAGGTGAAGGTGAAAGATTTGTTTACTTACAGTTAGAGATCTCCTGGTACCTAGAGTTCTGTGATGAGAAGACTGTGAGCAGGAGTTTTGGAAGTTCGTCCAGGCACGATGACTGTCCCTTGACAGCTGGGCCCAAGACCTTAGGGATTTGCTGAGGCCTTCTCCATGAGAGAGAGAATGCTAAGGATGGCTGGAAATAGGCGCCTGGGACTTGGGAATTCATCTTCTATAGCCTTCCATCCCAGAGTGGGAGCCCAGCTGAGACCACGCCTCTGATTGGTTATCACTGGCCCACACCCTTTGGCCCCCTGGAATTCCGGAGGAGGAGCATTTTCGCACTCTAGTTCAGCCACTACTTGGTTTCCTGTTTCTATCCTGTATCTATCGGCCCTCTGGGATAGTCTTGTGAACAAAATGGTCTGTGTGAAGCTCCAGAAACCTCACCAACACATATCAGGTGGAGATCATCCTGAGTTACTTAGTCAGCTGGACTTGATTGTCCATTTCCTTTTGACCTTGAAGGGTGGGTTCAGGGTTTTGGCCTCTCATCTCCAGTCACCTGAATGTTTGTGCGCTTTGATTCTGAGATCCTACATGTACCGCCACACTCTCGTAAGTTTCCTGGCTAAATAAATACACATGTGTTTGGTGGTGGGAATGTCATTTTAACATGTTTGTCCCTTTGTCCTCTGCTAAAATGGCTCGAGCATCCTTCCTTTTGGTATCCAGTTTTCAAATGTTCCGGCCAGCCTCTTCTACCTGAAAATGGCACAAAATCCATTGTCTAATGCTTTCTAATTTTAATCAGAACATACTGTTATCCGTTTTTTCTGCAATGTTTCAGAACAGCTGACTGGCATCAGAAAAAACAAATAGTCTTAGAGGGATAGTGCATCTTGGACTTGGGAACTAGAAAGAAACCCTGAAGACCCGCTTGTATTTGCGGACTCTGCCTGGTGGGCTGGTATAGGAAGAATACATGGCCCCTTCATCCATTGACTGCCTCTGCTCTTCCTGTTATGCGTTAATATTCAATTGCTGCTGTAACATTTGGCAGCAACCTTGGTGGGAAGTCACTGAAATAGGCTCCCTCCACTCCCTAAATATTCACATCCTTCCCACACGGAAGAATACATCCACTCCATCCCAAGACCCGAAAAAAAAAAAAAACTCTGTCACGACAACTTCATGTCCAAAGCCTCTTCAGAACCTCATGAGTTCAGAAATTCCAAACCCCATGACCTCGGTAACCTGAAGTAAGTATTGATGAGAGTCTGAGTGTCATCAACCAGGAAGCCCAGTTCTTCTCCCGCTTTGGACCCGTGAAATGAGAAATAGTTCATCTGCTTCCAGAATGCAGTGGTGGGCGGGCATAGGAGGCCGTGGGTAGACACCCCGTTCAACAGTGGAGGAAGTGACTCCTTACAATGCGCTCCTCCAGACACAAAATGGCCTGGATAGTCATGACCTCGCAGTGCCTGACACTACCTACACAAGACCATCAGGAAAAGATGACGTCAAAATGAAACGAGAGACTGAATGGGGGGGGATATGATGGAGAGTGAAGTTTCAAAGGGGAAAGTGGGGGAAGGGAGGAAGTACCATGGGATATTGTCTACAATTAAGAAAGTTGTCCCCTGCTAAGACGCACTCCATGGGGTTTTGGTACGTGGGGGCACCCCTGGTCCTGAGGAGCTAGCTGCCTTCCTCACAGTGCAAACCCCAGGGATGCCTTTTGGACCCTCCTTTCTTCTCCATGAGGGGAAGTACATGTGGGTATCAGAGTAAGTTTGTAAATTTTGTGCCATTAATATTGTAGTTACTTTATCTTGTTCTTTGATTTTTGTCCCCCCAGTCTAATCTGGCCACATCTTTCCTGGTATAACAGTCTCAAAAAATGATTGGTTTCCAGTCTATTTCGTGGGGAGTCATTCCACGAGACAACAGAGCCCTCCTCAGATCTTCTCAGATCATCTGCTCTTTCTGGATTGTGTGAAGATGCTTGAGGGGATGCATTAGCTGCCTGCCTGCTCTCTTCAAAGAACTCTGTGTGAGGAAGTGCTCCTGCCTTTTGATCTGTCTGAGGTGATCACCCAAGTTATACATTTATACATGGGGATTTCAGCTCAGCGTATCCTGCCTGGCCACCACGAGCTGCTCAATATTAGCAACTTCTGCATCATGAATAGAACGAAAGCCTCCCAACACATCAGGCCTTTGATTGCTTTTTTTTGAGGGGGGTGGGGCTAGCAGAAGCTTCAGGTTCACTGAGATGAACTTCCAGACCAGTCACGGTTATGGAAGAAGGGATATTTATTAAAGCTTACAGATCCAGGGGAAGTTCCAGAATGGCAGAAAAAACTGGCCTGCCTTCATAGGTCCAAGCAAAGAGCAAAGAGAGCAAAGAGCAAAGAGCAAAGAGCAAAGAGAGAGAGAGAGAGAAGCCACAAGCCAAAGCCACACAGCACAGCATACCTCAGGAACTCCAACTAGGCACACTTTGCATATTTTTAGATTGAAATCCTAAACCCACCACCACACCTTAAGATCCACCCAGTGACACTGCCTCCAGCCAAGTGGCTGCAGATGCAACTACAAACTAATAAAACATTGAATATATTGGGGGCCATCTATTCAAACTGCCACAGGGGGTTGTTTTTTGATGACCAGTCCCTCCCCTAATTATCTCTCTGTCCATTACTTTCATTCTGCATGGCAAGAGGTGAAAGCAGGCTGCACCTTGAACACTTGGGAAATTTGCTTAGCTGAACATCCAAGTTCATCACGTACAGGTTGTGCTTTTCCTGCGACTGGTACACGCAATAGAGCTAATAATTCCGCATTATGGAACACTAATCATTTTCTTCTGTATTCTCACCTAGAGCACCGTTGAAAGCTATATTTCTTCTAAGAGACTGACGACAATGGTTTGGGTGTTTTCCAAGACACCACTGGCTTCTTCACTGTAGTCCTCGCTCCCTTGCAGACTCCTTAAGGTCAACAACACTAATAGCGCATGCAAGGCCACCCGAACTTCTCTACCGCGCTCCTCACAATTCCTCTAGTCACCTCCCCTGATTGAATTCCCAAACACTTGCATGCTTTACAGATTGCTAAAGTACCACCACAACCCCAAGTGGCCAAATTGACGCTGGTTCCTGTTGCTGAGGCAAAACACTGTGACCAAGCTAGTAAAACAAGAGTTATTCTCACAAAGTTCTAGGGGCCAACAGTGCAAACGTGTCCTCTAGATGCCTCTTCCAGTTCTCCCTAAGTGCCTGCAGTCTTCGTCCTATAATCCCTCCCAAAGCACATTTCTCTCTTAATTCCCTGCCACCCTCTTTGGTGTGCCACCTGTCTCTTGCTGTGCTCTTCTTACATTGTCCCCTCCCCCACCCAGATCATCCAGGACAATGTTCCCATCTCAGGATGCTTAAGTTCATCCCCTCTGCAAAGCCACTTTTCCACATGAAATGACAGGGGTGGGTTTTGAGGGGCAGGGCATGGACATATTTGGGGTGGTATCAGTCAGCCTTCCCCACTCAGCCATCCTTTCAAGTGCTAACTTTTAACAGATACATCAACAGAAGGTGGCCATAGGAGGAACAAATTCAGGAGTCAGGAACCTGCGTTTTAATCCTACTGGGGTTACTAAAAGGTGGGCTGGAGAGATGGCTTAGCTGTTAAGGCACATTCCTATGAAGCCTAAGGACCCCGGTTTGATTTGCCAGGTCCCACGTAAGGCAGATGTACATGTTGGGTTCATCCATCTGGAGTTTGTTTGCAGTGGCTAGTGGGCCCATTCTTTCTCTCTCTCTCCCCCTGCCTTTCTCTGTTTCTAATAAATAAATAAATAATAATTAAAAAAAGATAACCAAAAGGTTGTACAAGCCATTTTGTTTGTTTGGTCCTCAGTTTCATCAGCTGTATCAGGAAGGGATTGAGCTGAATGCTCCACATGACCCTTCAGGACTCCCACTATTGGACTCACTGGTTCTGGGCATTAAGTAGAGTAAGTGGTTTTTTTGAACTAAAAGATGATGAGTTCCATTTGTCAAGCAGCTGCAATGAAATGGTCAGCATGGTGTTGCAGCTGGGTGTTAGGCTTCAGCTGAAGTGAATGGTAGGTTTCCCGTTGTTCCTGTCAGAATGGAGTGTGTCTGGTGGGCACCCCTCAGCTTAGACTGCACCCTCATCAAGTGCAGTTTCTCTTAGGAGGCGCTTAGATTAAATAAGGGTGTGGGGGGGGGAGGCATTGCCATCTAGTGTGAAGGGGTGCAGGTGCCCTAAATAATACTATCTGTGGTGTTCAGTCAAAGGACTTTGGTGTTCTCTGAGATGGAAGCTGTGCCTGAGAAGGGAGAGAAAGGTAGCTCCAAGAGGAGGAAGAAAGACCTTTGGAGAAAGTGTGCATCGTCTTCTGGTAGCTTCCGACAGCTGCGAGGGAGGCTGCTGCAGCCAGCTTATGTTAGAGAGCTCAGGAGAGCTGGAGGCGACACCCAGCACTTAGTGCTTCACCAGCGACACCGGGCACTCGAGTCAAGCCAAGGTTCCAACAAAGCAGGTCCAGGAACTGAGTCTGGGAGGACTCGTGAGAGGACGAGGAGTGTTTCAGTTTGTCCTGTGAGACCTCTGTACCATGGGGGCTCATGTACACATTTCTTCCCTTCTTGCTAGAATTTGAAAAGAGGTCCCTCTGGGAAGCCCTGGCATCTTCTCAACAAGTTGCAAGGATAGGTTGAATCTCGGGCTTGTAGGAAATGTGGTCTGCACCCCAAAGAGCATCTTACCTTTGAGCCTTCTTCATACTTTGACTCTTGTCATTTCCTGCATATGTAAATGCCTGTCCCCATCATAATCTGCTCGCCACCTTCCCTGTCCTTCAGAGACTGGACCCCATACCAAGCTTATTTCAATAGAGCGTTCTTCTACCTCCCAAGGTTTTTTTCTTTCTCTTCCGACTCTCACTGTACTTCTAGTAATTTCTTTTCTGTGATGCTGGGAAAGCCCATGGCTTAGGCAAATGCTGTACAATTGAACTATAATCCCAACTTTCAGTGTTTAAATCTTTTTCCTCTCTCTCCCATATGTGTGTGTGTGCATATGCATGATGTGCATGTATGGATGGGAACATGTATTGGGGTGTTTGTGTGTGGAGGTCTGAGGACAATCTTGGGGTATTTTGTCCTCTCCTCCCATCCTCCCATGTCTTTTTCAGACAGGGTCTCTCAAGTTTTTCTGCCACTGCATGTGCACCAGTCTAGCTTGGCTTTGAGTTTCTGGATTCTTCTGGCTGTGCCTCCCATCACCATAGTTGAATCAGTATCATAGACATGTGCCACTTTTGTGTATGTGTGTGCTGATGACTTGAACTGGGGCTGGCAGGCTTACAAACAAGCCTTTTTTAACTGCTGCTTTAATTTTTAAATGACATTGGCCCCAGTAGGTCTTTAAATACATGTTTTCTCTCTGTTATGCTATAATGTCATTGAGGAATTTATCCATCTTTACATCTCTCATGTACCTAAAGCAAGAGAAGGACATTAATTAAGCTGCATAGAAAGAACGATAGAATGAACAGCTAACTTTCATGATGAGGCACAGACTCACTGAGTACATGAAATGCAATAAATCAGTCCATGGAAATCTGTCAACAAGGTAGATATTGACATAGCGATGATTGGAGAGTGCTGTCTCCAGAGAACATCGAAGCCTGAAGAGTGCTAGAAAACCCCAAGTTTTAATAAGACCATTCTCTAGTTATAGTGAGACTATAGCCCAGTGTCTGTGAGTGATGGTGTGAGGGAGGGTGAAAGTGTGTGGTTCAGATGGTCGAGCCTGAATTTCAGACCATGGCTGTTTTCTGTGTGCTGACGTCATTGGAGAGGTCTTTATGGAAGACATGGTCCTTGAAGCCACTTTTTCAGATTTAAAGTTCTATTTTAACATCTCGCTCACACTCTCCCTGTCTCTCTCGAGTGTGTGTTTGTGTGTACGTGGGGGGGGGTGTCAGTTTCCATGTGTGACAGTATGGTAATTGATACATTTTTAGTTGTAACTGCTTATAAAAATGTGTGTTTATAAAAATCTCTAAGCTGTTGGTACAAATAAAATGGTCAAAATGCGTTGCCAGTTGAGGGTTAATTTTATATCTCTACTTGGGGCCAGGGAGATGGCTCCATTGGTGGAGTGCTTTCCATGTAAGCCTGAAGTCCTGAGTTCAAAGCTCCAGCACTCATGGACATGCTGGGCACAGTTAATCCAGCACTGGGGAGGCAGAGACAGGACGATCCCAGGGCTTGCTGGCCAGTTTATCTTACCAAAATTGGTGAGCTCCAGATCCAGTGAGAGACCATCTCAAAAGATCAGGTGGAGCATGATTAAGGAAGACACCTACCATCAACCTCTGGCCTTTACATGCATGTGCACACATATGTCCCTACATGCATACCAACACACATACACATGTAAATAATTACATATGTTTGCACACTGTCTTTTTTACTGTTTCTAAGCATACTTGGGACTCCTCCTGGCTCAAGAGCTCAATAGTTCCAAGGCTCCCTGGTGGTGGACTGTGACCCTCAGGGACGTGACTATGGAATAGACCTGAGTGATATATTCTGGTTCAGATTTGTTGACCTTGGCACTAGTGAGCATTTTTCAATGGTATCTGCCAGGAAGGATATCGTTTCTTTATTATTGAGTACGAATGTCCCCAGGCCTTTTCGTGCCCAGTTGCAGGAGTTTATTTTTGAATGAGATTGAAATGTATGTATAACCCAGCTAGTGAATATGTATAAAAAAACCACAGTGGCTTAAAGGGGCATTTTAAAGAAGGTTAGGGGCAAGTGTAGCAACTGAATATGATGACTGAACCCATCTCCTTTTCAAATGTTCATAACCTTACAGGGAAGGAAAGCCAGAGACCTCTGCGGTTGAAGCTAGTGATATGACAGGGTGGCGTTATCAACTCTGCGATGTGATTATTTCATTTGTAAAGTGCTTTGCAATGCATGCTGAGTCAAATGCAATACAAATACTAATGCAATATTCAGCATTGCAAATACAGAGAAAAATGGTGAAATAGAATGTAAACTGATTACCAGTGATTTTGAATATTTAATAGAGAAAAAGATCTGATTTTTTTTTTTTTGCTTTTCATGCTTATAATGAAATGACCAGAATCAGAACAATCACTTGAAAATAAATTCTGAAAGATTATTTCTTAACATAGTGTAAATACCTTTGCCATTTTGACCTTTTGGATCCCAGAGGCGGGACCTGATTCATCTGGAATGGGCTGTGAGTTTAGATCATTTAAAAGTTAAACTGCATGCATGAGCTGAAGTTGCTGATTTCGTGGTCATTAAATTTTGCCCTGTTTTTGTCAAAGCTAAGCCTGTATCTTGTCTTTCTCCTAGAGACCCAGAAAGAGGTACTCAACTCAAAGAAATAGTCATCTTTTCCCTCCTCTGTGATCTGACATGTTCTAAGCATGTTGGGGAGTCCAGACAGCATTTCTAGATTCTTCGCCTACTTAGGCATAGAAAGTTGTGCACAGCTGAGTGAAAGAGTGTGTTTAAGGTGTACTAGTCACGGGTGATTAGAGAAAGGCAAGAAATCCATTGTCAGCACGGGATTCCAGCAGGTTGGGATGGCATGGCTTGCACGGCCAGTGGTGTGTTAAGACTCTGGGCAGGGTCTCTCAATGTGCCCCTTTTGAGGCAGTGGCTGGTGGCTGACGAAATACAACGGACAGTGTGGTGAGTGTTTTGGAGAGGGAGTCAAAGAGAGGGGAGAACTCCTTCAGGCCTATCCTTCACTTAGCTTTTTATTTTTTAACAAATGAAAAATACAGAGAGCAGTTGTCATTTGTTAAAGTGTAGCAGGAAGAGCGAAACAGGCCAGTGGAGGCTTCGTCAAGAACGCTCATTCAGAATGATGAATGTGGCTAAACACACATTTGTTCGTAAAACTTGCAGAGTGGCTGAGCATCATTAGGCATGAGAAATAGGTGCAGCATGCTGAGGAGAGAGTGGAGCAAACAGATGTTGTGAATTTTCACGGGCATCCTTCATCCACCAGTCCATCATTAATATAGTTGAAGGTGATCCCTTCTTTTTATTTAATAAGCGCACACAAAGTGCACGCGCTATGATTCTGCTGAGCATGCTTTTTTTTCCTTTCCCCCCCAGGGAAGTGGGGGTGTGTAAGCATGGGGGGAGTTCGTAGACAAGCCAATCCCATGAGTGCCCACAATGTGACATCACTCTTGGAACTATAGCTAGAGCTCTCTTATTGTCCCTCTTCCTTCACCCTGCAGTGGCTGTAATGGCCCCATCATTCTGTCTGCTCCCCCGCAGACTGTCTGCATCCATAGGGGAATGCAAAGCTTTGTATCTTTTGACCTCAGTACCTTTGGATTCTGCTCCTCAGGGGTACAACTGTCTACTTCTTAGGCCCTAGCTACCTTTCAATTCCACGTCCTTACGATGCACCCAACTTTCATAATACCATAGAGCAATTTGTCTTACGTCATTATCCACCTAGAAACTTGTCCCCCCTCCCCATATTGGCCAATTGTCTTCATCCCTACTTGTGTTACCTAGTTTGACTCCCCCCCTCCCGTTCTTCTCTTCATGTCCACTTCCCAGGCCTTTGAGAGCATAGGTCTTGGCTTGCACATACTGACAGGCCTCCCTCAACTGTACATGTCCAGGCTTCTAATCTTGGTTTCTCAGGCCCTTTGTCCTCTGCCACTGAATAGGGAGCCTTTTCTTGGGTAGCCCTCCTTCCCCCGGTCTGTTAAATGAACACGGGAATGCACTCTTCCCAGGGTCCAGTGAGACCATCTCATTGCCCTTGCAAAAGCACTCTACAGTTATCCCACCACTCAGTTAAGATTAATTACACCTTAAGCTCTTTTTTTTTTAAAAAAAAAAAAACTATATATTTGTTTGAAAGAGAAGGGTATATATACATAGATAGATAGATAGAGAGATAGACACACACACACTGGGCATGCCAAGGCCTCTAGCCACTGCAAACAAACTCCAGAAGCATGCCACCTTGTACATCTGGCTTATGTGGCTACCGGGGAATTGAACCTGGGTCCTTAGGTGTCCCAGGCAAGTGCTTTAACTGCTAAGCTATCTCTCCCGCCCTTAAGTTCTCTTCGTTACAATTTCCACATAGGCACGGTCACTATCTTCTTCAGCCCTGGTGGCTTTCTTGCTTCGGGCTTCACTTTTATGGCTGGCATCTCTGGCTCTGTGACATAGTGTCTTTCCTCATCACGTGTGTATGTATGGGGGTGTGTGTGTCTATGTGCTTGTGCATATACATCTGTTCACTCATGTTAAGACCAGTCTAAAGGAGGGAAAGCATGCAGTGAACTTGTACTAAAAACTTAGGAAGCAGACACTGCTCCATCTTGCCATTCATGAAGTATGAAAACCATCATTTACACATGGACAGTGTTGCCTTCCTTCATACATGGTCATGAGCCCTCAGATACCTTAAGACAGAGGTGAGGAGCATGGCACAAGTCATTGTGGGAGAGACAGTGTCAATGGGTGGCCTCATGTTTCCACTTGAGAACCTCCCTTTGCGACCAGTGGCAGCTGTCTGAATCCGCTTTGCTTTGGTGTATGCAGTTGGCGTGCATCTTTGTTGAGCCGGCACCTCTGCTGTCTTAGGATCCCCTGTGTTGTCCAGGAGCTCAGGGCTTGGTGACAGTGCTCAGATATTCTCCAGTAGTTCTGGGGTCCCCATTCAGTGGAAGTCCTAGTTCAGAGTGGCTGGAACCCCTTCTAAAGTCCTCTATGAATGGACATGTTCCCCCCTTCCTTCTAGCGGTGAGTTTGAAACATTTTAGTCTTGGAATAAATAACACATCTACACAGCAGATGCATTTTAATCCGCCTCTGTGTATCCCTTATTTCTTGGGGGTAGCACATATGCTGTTTCAAGCTTTGAGTTGCTCTTGATCTCTTCCAGCTTACTTTTGAACATAAACACAACCAAAAGTTGGAACCTGTTTTGTGTACTTGTGAATGTTTTTCCCTCAGAAAGACTGAACCTGTCAACCTGAAGTCCATCCTGGGAGCCCAGGCCTGCCATTTTCTTCTCTACTCAAAATTTAAGAAACTTGCTATTCCTTCTGGCTGCTTGGGCTCTTGACCCATGCACAGGGAGGCAGGGTTTGTGTGTGGAGTCTTTAGGGGGTGGGATTTGGCTCACCACTCTCAGGGATCTGTGCCACAGAGATGTACTTGTAGAGCTGGAGAGATGGCTTAACAGTTAAGGCACTTGCCTGTGAAGCCAAAGGACCTTGGTTCAATTCCCCAGTACCGACATAAGTGAGACGCACAAGGGGGCGCATGCATCTGGAGTTCATTTGCAGTGGCTAGAGACACTGGTGCACCCATTCTATCTCTATCTCCTCTCTTTCTCTCTCTCTCTCTACTTGAAAATTATTTATATATATAAAGATGTACCTGTAAGTAACGTTTAGTGATGTGGCCATGGTTCAGCCCCTTTAGGTTATGCCTGAAGGCTTCAGTGGGGTGGCCAAAAGCAAGGGAGGGTTGGCCTTGGCACCTTTTGGTGACCTGTGCGGTATGAGAGAAAATGTATCCATGGCCATCTCTACATTAGCAAGTGTTTGATTGTTCCAGAGTCCTTCTTGGTCTACGCTCCCTGGTCGTCACATCCAGGCCATATCCAGCCTCGATGGATATAGTGCAGCTAAACCCAGGCGCAAAGGCATGGAGCCACGTTATCCCTGCTTCAGTTCATTGATAGATGAAAGTGATGGGACCAAACTTGGTTGGCTTACAAGAGTAAATTTAAATTTTCCTGACTCACTTAACATTGGCAAGGCCTTGGGTTCAATCCCCAGCACCACTATACGACAACCAAAGCTATTAAAGGACATTTTCCCCTAGGTTTTTCTATCTATCCTGTATTGTAACAGAAATGGAAACTTGAAGGGAGGGGAGGTTAGTGAAAATTGATCTTGCTCTAACCCAGGGGTAAGCAAACTATGATATTCTGCCTCTTTCATATTCCCTTGAGTCAAAAGTGGTTTTTGCATTCTTCAGTAGTTGAAAAAAATCAACAGCACAAGAAGGCTATGTTGACAGATAAAAATTACGTGGAATTCAAATTTCGGTATCTATCAATTAATTCCATTCTTCTCCTTTTAAGGCCTGTATTACTAAAAAATATGCATACTATTGTTTATATTATTAGTAAAAAGACGTGGAATTTTTTTTCTTTTGTCTTGTTAGTTCCTATATAACACTCTTGATTTGATGCCTTTGTTACAAAGCTTAAAATATTTGCTGTCTGGCCCTCTGTAAACAGCATGTGCTGATTCCTGCATTAAACTATTTCATAGTAGCACTAGCAACTTGCAACCATGCTGGTGGAAAATAGAATCTTATAAATCATAGACATGAGAAAGAATTTAAGAAACATCAAAATATGTTGCACAGGGTAAGGTTAAAATGTTACTGCTTTGTGAAAGTCTTGTTTCTGAGAAGTTGCATATGTGTACTTGATGGGTCATTAGGTCAAATACAAAGTGGGCCACGATCAAAAGAGGTGGAAAGCCATAGCACTCCACTCTAGGCTCGGCAGCGGAGGGCTTATCTCTCTTGTCTTAGTTTCCTTGGGCTTGGCACAGTGCCTCTGGAATTACAAGTTGCTACAAGGATCTGAAGCTTAGTAAATGAATGGGTTCAGGGAAGACATGTCGTGAATATTGACCATTCTGGACTCAGCTAACTAGGTAAAATCTGAACATAATCTTCATGCATTCCACTCAGTGCAAACAGTTCCCTGAAGCAAGGGGTGCACACTTACCTGCACAGATATACGTACAGCCAATGGGTAGGCAAATGATTTGTTTTGCTCATTACAGAAGCCGTCAAATAGGAAGCTGCATTTGAATCTATCCTAAAGGAGAGAGAGAGGCTGTGTGATGTGTGTGGTGCATGAAAAGGGATGAGTATGGGGCCCCAGGGGAGGGTGCGGTAGGGATGGGCCACAGGACTGAGGGGCCTATGTTTGCACCTTCCCAAGGTCTGCTGGGAAACTTGGACTGATCTCCTTTCTCCTCTGCCAAGTTCCCTCCACCCAGGGGAAGTGGAGATGATGACAGTTGAAGGTGTCACACCTCAGTTGTGACAACTTGAGGAGGAAATGTGCGGGAGACAGCTCGGAGACCTCTAAGTCCCCACACGAAGGTGTGGTGCTCGTTATTACATCATTCAAACATTGACAGCCAGGCTGGAGAGATGGCTTAGCAGTTAAAGCATTTGCCTACTAAGCCAAAGGATCCCAGTTCGACTCTCCAGGACCCACATAAGCCAGATGCACAAGGGGGCGCATGCATGTGGAGTTTGTTTGCAGTGGCTGGAGGCCCTAGTGTGCCCGTTCTCTCCCTCTTAAATAAATAAATAAATAAATAAATAAATAAATAAATAAATAAAATATATTTTAAAAAATTACAGCCAGCTCTTCCAGGGGGCCCAGGCATGTATGTGGCCCCAGCAGAACACAGAAATTCCAAGCCCCTCAACAACCTCATGCTTGAACCACGGGTGAGTCTTCAAGCTTCACCTGGTGGGAAGATAAGGGAACGTGGGATTTAAACTAAGCTGATGTGGGGCTGGGAAAATGGCTCAGAGGGTAAAGTGCTTCACGTGTCAGCACCAGGACCTGAGTTTGGATTCCTAGTACGCGTGTAAGAGTGTTCTGGGTGTGGCGGCATGCTCCTGTGATCCCAGAGCTGTGGGGGCTGAGACGGGAGGATCCCTAGGGCTTGCTCACTGGCTAGTCTAGCTGACTTAGTGTGCTCTAAGGTTTAGTATGAGAAGACAATGCCTCGGAAAAAAAAACACGTTCAAGAACAACAAAGACACCTAAGGTTGACTTCTGGTCTGTGTGCACACGAGCACGTGAATATGCGCCCACACAAGTACATCACCCCATGAGTGTAGACGTGCCTATTACACGTGGACACACACCACACACATGCCTATACAATAAATGCATACATAAGTAAATAAAAAGAGGAGATGAATTCAGGTGATCCTTGCTTTCGTAAGTATTCACATTGCCCCAGGAAAGGCTAGCTAGCTCCCTGACTGGAGTGGGGAGGGCAGGCTTGCTCAAAAGAGGAACAGAAGGGACTGCCCCCTCCCCCCCTTGGCTTTGATGGTGGCTGTGGCACTGAGGAATCCCTGTGGATAGGAAAGTCCCCTCTGAGTGAGTGACTCACCATGCTAATTGGTGCATTACTCTCTGTGACGGGGCCTGATGGTGCCGAGATAACAAAGTGAAAAAAAATCAAATGAGAAATGCAACCCAGAAGCCTAAAAAAGTTAGTAAATTTTGACATTAGAAATATAATCAAATTTCACCACTGCTTTTCTGTAGTGACAGCCAAATCCATCCGTGTCAGGGCAGCGGCCTGTGGCGTGTGGTTCCGCTTGGCTTTCTTCCCCCTGTTACTTTCTCCTTTTGCAAAATCAGCATTAGGCTATTTGGAGGACAGGGAAGAACTATTATGTTAAATTGCGCTACCTACAACTTAAGCTTCTGTCTTTGCTAAAGCTGCCAGTTTCTATAAACAACAGAAGACAGAAAGGGTTTACTAAGAATAATGTTGAAGCCCAAAAGAATCCTACAGCCTATAAATCTTAATAGAGGTTCTGAGATTCCAGCACGCTGGATGTGTCTCTTTTACCCAAGCTCACTCCATCTTTGCTCCCCCGTGATGACTCCAATTTTCTAGAAACATAGGCACGGTGCCTTGAATTTACTTGTGGCACTATTTGCCTACAAACAGGAATACATGCATATAACCTATGCAAATCAATAAAAACATGTCAAGACCCCTTAGATCGCACCACTCTCCTAAAATGCAATTTATCTTGTTGCAAATGAGAGTAAGGGACTAGGTGACAAATAGCGCCTGATCATTTAACTAGCACCTGTTGTCAGTGCCTTTGGAAACGGCATTTTTTCATTTGACATACAGTAAATTGCATTTTCATATATATCGAGTGGGAAAGGGAGTTGGGATGTACATATGCAGCCCTTTATGAATTTCATGAACAATGGGTATTTTAGAACGGCGTTTGTAGAAGGGGCTGCGTCAAGCCCTGCAAATCTGTTTATTCCTTCTGCGTTGGTTGTGAACCCACTGTACTTTTCTTATGGCTGAGTATTGAAGTGTAGCAATGCTGAAAGTATAATTACAACATTCAGGTTAGGTGAAGGACAATTACTATAATTTTTGTATAAAATTGAATATAACTTAAATGTGTAAATGTGCAATATTATTTTTGAAAAAAAGTTTCTCAGGGGAACACTGCTTTTTATAAATTACATTTTTCAGTCAATCTCTTTGTCGGCTGAAATTATGAGCTGCAGGTTTTTTTTTAATGCAATATTTTGTTTGCAGATGGGCGGCTATTGCACAAATCCAACAATACTTAGGCTTATCGGCAACAGCGGTTTTCACATTAGTGAGCGTGGTTTGCCAGTGTTATTTGACATCTGGAACAAGCTATATTATACCTGACGTATCAAGTGTAGCTGAATGCATCATTTAACTGGCACTTGTTTCAAAAACTCCCACACTTTAGCATTTGCCTCGCTGTCATGAGATGCCATCGCTGAATCCCACATTTCTCTGGCACCTCTGTCCCTCCCTTGCCTCGACAGTCTCGTGCTCACGTCTGGTCTTTGGTAGGTCATTTTGTGTTCTTGCCTGTCAACTCTGGAGACGGTCATGATGCCAGGCACTCACAGAGCTTCGATGTGGGACCGTTTTTGTCAAGAGGCAGCTTGTGGGGGTTGTGCCATGGTCTTCTTTCTCGTTTTGAGTTTGTGATGGTGAGCCATTCTGAGGGTAGCTATCCCACAGGGAAATTAGGGACCTCAGGTAACTTGGAAAGAAGGGGGAAGAAAACCAAGCAGGGTCTTCCTGTACTGCATTCACAAATAAACAAAACAAGACAAAAAAAAAAAAACCCCAAAACACATGGGGGCAGAGAGGTAGGAGACTACATAGTGAATTCCAAGTCAGTCTGGGCTAGAGCAGAAACTCTACTTCAAAAAAAGCAAAAAACAAAGAAAAAGAACAGAATTTTAAAATACTTAGGGAGACTAACTAACTAAAAATAACTAAAAAATAGTTTTTTTTAATCAATATAAACAATTCAGAAGTTGATGATAAACAGGGCTTGATGATTGCTAATGTCACCAAAGAGAACTGGCTGGGGCAGTGGCATCATGTTGGGAAGAAAGAGGCGTCTTTAATCTTAATATTCCCATTTAGTTTAGTTGGAGACAAAAATCAGTCAATTTGTCTTGTCATTCCTTCATTCCACAAATGTCGCAAGCCTCTGATGTGACGTGCCTTACACTACATGTGGAGTGGGAACTGAAAACGAAAGTGATAAAGCCCTCAGCAGAACAAAGCCATGAGAAAATAAAATACTCACGAAAAAAGCATAAAATGCTCATGACTACGTAGCCAAGGGCGAAAAAGATTTGTCCATTTAAAACTGCAAAACATCCCTATAGGACATAAAAGATGAAAATAAATGGAATGGCCTTCCCTGCACTTGACTTGAGAGCTTTAGTACAAAGGCATCCTTTGAACACTACTTGGAAAATTCAATATTGTGAAAATATCAATGCTCCCCAAGCAGTGCACAGATGGAATAGAATTATGATCAAAATCCTAATGGCATTTTTTTTTTTAGCATTCCAACTAAACCTTAAATAGCTTAGCTATTCAAAAAGAATAGCAAAGGTGAGGGCTGTCCCCTTCCTCATTTCAAAGTGGTATTACAAAACCACAGTCTTCAAGATGGTGTGGTGTTGCCCTGAAGACTCACAGGACAAACGCAATCCCAGAAATAAACCTGACTGTGTGGCCGAGTGATTTTCTACAGTCTGTTTAGTGAATGGGGTTCTTGAGACTTCATCTCGTACGCAGTAAGTAATTCAGTATGGGTTAAAGACTTGAAGGTGAAGACAGAGAAGTACAATGTGACTAGAAGAAAGTAGAGGAGAGAAGCTTCAGTGTGGTGATGTGTGGTGATGGTTTCTTCCCTATGGCACCAGGAGCACACACAACAAAGGTAAAATGAGACAAGTGGGACCACATTATACTCGACCATTTCTGCATACCACAGAAAACAGTCAATGGAACGAAGAGGCACCTATATCATGGAAGAAGATGCTTGCAAATCATATATATATATGTATGTGTGTGTGTGTGTGTGTGTGTGTGTGTGTATATATATATATATTTTTTGTTTTAGTAAGCATGTATTCCATATAACACATGAGCTGTCTCAAGTCCTTTGCTCATTGTTTAAATCATGTTTTCTCTTTTAAATTGTAGGTGTTTCTTATGTATTTTGGGTTTTACCCCAGGTTTCTGTATAGTCTATATTTTACATGTAAGAATAAAATAATAGCCAGAATTAATATATTTAAGTATATTTACATATTTAATAAATAATGTAATATGTAATCTTCATAATATACAACATACTATGTGTATTTTATGTATATAGTGGATTACACTCAGAATGCATAAGGAACTCCTCCAACCAGAAGTGACTGAAGTAGAAAAACAGGCAAAGGACTTGAATAGATTATTTTCCCAAGAAGCTGTAGAGATGACCAACAGACTGGTAAAGTGATCTTCCTACCACTAGTGAGAAGACAAAAATCACAAACCTGGGAGATTCCCTCATGCCTATTAGGACATGGAGTAGGAACATTTCTCAAGCTCCCTTGTTACCTAACTTCCTGTTGGGTTTGACCACATAAGCCAGACACACAAAAGGTGAGTCAAGCACAAGGTTTCACATGCCCACTAGGTGGCGCAAGCATCTGAGGTTCAATCGCAGTGGCCGAGGCCCTGGTGTGCCAATTCTCTCTCTGTCTGTCTGTCTTACTCTCTAAAAAAATTTTTTTAATTAAAAAAAAAAAAAAAGCAAGTCCAGGAAATGGCCATTTTAGCATGGCCACCCATTTCTGCATTGGTTATAGGAGATCCCTTTTTAATAGTTCTGTGGCCAGATGAAAGCAGTTGTTTACAGTGTGCAGGTAAACTGGTTTGGGAATTTTGAGTGTTGTTGTTCTTGTGGTCCCATATAAATTGTGAAGTGGGGTGGAAATAAATGCTGGAAATCTCAGACTTTATTCTAGAGCATGAATATGATAAACATGGTGTGTTCATATCATTGGGATTCCATCCTCATAAGTCAGCATGTCTACTCAGTGCAGTTTAATAAGGTCATATTTATTATATGATCACCTTGACAGTATGACACAAGGCCAGGCATAAACCAGAAGGAGAACCCAGGGCAGCTGAAAAGAGGTCTTTAGACTGAAAACGAAAAGAATAAAAACTCGCCTGCAGATTACATGGGTATTACTCTGTAAGCATCCTGAGATTTAAAAAAAGTATAGGAAGGGATGTGGGGAGAAGGCTCAGTGAATAAAGTGCTCGCTCTGCAAGCCTGAGGACCAGACTTCAGATACACAGACCTTTGTAAATCCCAGGCAGGAGTGACAGACTGCCTGCCTGTATCCCCAGGGCTCGAGAGACAGAGACAGATGTCCAGGACAAACTGGTGAGCCGGGAGCAGCCAGACTAGTGAGTCCTGGGTTCAGGTGCAAAACCTTCATTCGGTGAAATAAAAAGATCAACCAAGGAAGGCACTGGACATTGGCTTCTGGCCTGCACAAGGACATGCCCACATATGTGGAAACACGTACACACATGCACACATACTACATTCATAACATAGTAGGGTCGTTATGGGAATCATTAATGAATCAACCCTTTTTTTTTTTTTAAGGAGCGTTCTATTTTCTTTGGGAATATGTTTGGGGTACCCCAGCAAGATGTAAAGTCTCCATTAGCTTCAAGAGCTAGACGTTCTTGCTCAAACTGAAAGTTGATAGTATCTTAAGATGCTAGTTACACGAGATCATCTAGTTTCCCCAATAGATTTTGGACTGAGAGAGAATGACTGCCGAGTAGTACAGAAAGCATCAACCATGCCACATTCAACAATGTCGATTTATCTGATGCACGGGGTCCTTAACTCTGTGCTCAGTTCCCCACAGTTTGTAATCCATGGAGAAATGCAGACAATTAAGGCCACAAGAGGCAGTTTCGAAGCCTTGGAGAACAGAGAAAAGGTGTCTGAAATTTGAAAGACAAGAACTCACTTGGTGGGTTATATTAGTTAACTTTTAAGTTTTAGAACACAATGCCTGACAAACATCAGGTTGACGGAGGGAAGGATGATTTTTTTTTTTTTTTAGCATATAATCCCAGGTTCCAGTCCGTCCTAGTGGGGAAGGCATGGCGGCAGCAGCATGAAGCAGAGCTGGTCACTTTTAGCCCATAGCGAGGACACGGAGGGACGAGTGCTCCTGCTCAGCCAGCTCATTTCGATGAAATGGTGCTGCCCACAGGTCACCTCAGTCAACCTCACCTAGGTAATTGCTCATAGGAATGCCAAGAGGCTAACCTAATCTTCATAGTTTTTCAGAGGTAAGCTTAAATCCCGTCACATTAATAATACAAAACATCACAGTAGGCTCTTAGACCCCAGTGACCTGGGCAGAGGTATGAAGGTACAAACAAAAAGAGGAAATAATGCAGAAATACTTTAAATACGGGATTTTGTAAAACAACAGCTTTTTCTTTTTTGTTTGTTTTTTTTCAGGTAGGGTCTCCTTATTCTGGCTCAGGCTGATCTGGAATTGACTATGTAGCCTCAGGGTGGCCTTGAACGCAGTCTTCCTACCTCTGCCTCCCCAGTGCTGGGACGAAGGGAGTGTGCCACCACTCCCAGCCACCAAATTGCTGGTTTTTTAATGTTTTTTTTTTCTTTTAATTTTTAACCTTGCCTAGAAGAAGATCGTGTTGGTTGTAGTTGGATGTGATTGAATCTGATTGGATATTATTACTGGCTGATGGGACTTAATTTTCTCATGTTTAAGTGTGATGCATTATCTTCTGTCTAGAACATATTAAAATGACTTCAAAATGAGAAGTGAAGGAACTGTGGTTGTTTTCTGTGAAAAACAGATTTGTGTGCTGAGCTGAGGACGGCTCGGAGGCTTCCACTCCTGGGTGATACGGATGTCGACATTCCAGAGGGCCCGATCGGATCAGCCCTTGGGGATGACCAAGCCTCTCACACCAAAGAGGCAACTCAAAGCTCATTATCATTTCTTTGCCCTTTCATCCTAGCTTCCCCTGTTCTTTTACTTCCTGTCTTCCTTTGCTTCCAACTCAAAACTCATCAACTTGCAACACCCCCTGATAAAACTCATTTATAATGCTGACCGAATTGTCTGGCTTCAGCCAGCTGTTCAGTTTTTATTTTTTTTTCCTTTCCTCTCATGGAAGGCCCCAAACTCTTCTCACTCCTTGTTCTGAAGATAAATTAGCGACTTCTAAATAATGCAGTGAACCCTAATTCTCTTTGATTAGTAGCGAGTTAGATGATAGCGACCCATTGAAATTGGCCATCAGCATAAATAACGAGTGAATGAACTGATAAAATGCAAAGTCACCGGCCATCATAAATCAAATGAAATCCACTTTCTCGGGAAGTCACTGAAATTAGAAGTCCATGCTCCTATTAATTATTTTGCCTTCTGAAGACGACAGTGTTATAAATCAGCCATGAAAGGCCCTTCACTTAGAAAGCTGGAGGAGCGCGGCTGCCTACAAATTGCCTTGTGTATGCACCTAATTGTTTCTTAAGTAATCCACCTTCATAGCATGGGCTTCAGGAATGGAAGACGGGTCCCTTTGGTTGAGATCAGGAACGTGATCTCAGGAACCATCTTGCCAAGGCCCATGCGGTGGGTCACGTTTCAACGTGCAGTTTCCCATCCCTTAAAAGAAAATCCAGCCCCCACGTTCCTTGTCTTACCATTCCAGCCCCGTCAGGCAGGGCCAGTCCTTCTTGAAGCTGTTGTTTTCTGTGGCAAGAGCTGGAAGGTGGTAGGACCCAAAAGATTTCTCTTAACTCAGTTTCCTGCTAGGCCGGGGAAGCCAAACAACTTCATTTCTAGGCCAGCCAAGATTTTAAAGACTACAGGAAAAAAAAAAAAAAAAAAAAAAAAAAAAAAAAAAAACACCAAGAGTTTGAAAAGTTTGACATTCCAGGTTCATTTTCAGAATTGTTATAATCTGTGTATATTTGGTATGAAATGATACATAATTTTTGCTAAAGAGGTGGCTGGGAAATTATGCTCATTTAGGGGCCCATTTAAAACAGCAACATTTGGGAGGAAAAGAGGTTAATTACGATGATAGGAGATGCTGTGAACCGGTTTCATTTAGGACTCCTGCTTGCCTTATCTAATGTTCTGAGGCTGATGGTGTTGGGTTCAGACAGTGTCACAGTCACTTTCATGGTGCTGGGATGAACTTGTAGACCAGACACAGTTTGTAAGAGGAATTCATTTGAAGTTTACAGATCCAGGTGCAGTTCTGTAATGGCGGAAGACGTTGACACCCTTTCACAGGTCCTAGTGGAGAGCAATACCACCAGCAGTGCCATAAGCAAGGAACCCCCCAAGCAGAGCTCAAGCATTCTGCCTATCTTTGTCGGGGAATTCAGATCCGCCCCCAAACACAGGGCTGGACCCTGAGAATTGCCCACAAAGAGACCAAGTTATAAGCTGGAATAAAGCTTCTAAATATATTGGTGGGGGGACATCCATTCAAACTACCAAATGAGCAAATTCTGGACAGGGCTAACAAGGAAATTCTGTGTTTCCCACTGAGTGTGGAGGGCTTGTGTTGGCATATGTAGACTGATAAATCAACAGGTTTTTTTGGCTTGAAAGTAGACATCAATCAGATCAGCCTTATACCACAGGGTATGAGTTACATGGTTGGTATATATGGGAAGTAGCTATAGAGAAGGTCCCACAGGAGGAGGGGTGGTAGAGAAAGGGTTATTTGAAGGAACAAGCATTCTTCATACTTTTTTTCTGTAAAAAAAATTAATATATATATGTATAATTTATTTGAGAGAGAGAAAAAGGCAGAGTGAGAGAGAGACAGGGAGAGAATAGGCACACCAGGGCCTCCAACCACTGCTAAATGAACTCCAGACGCATGTGCCCCCTTGTGCATCTGGCTTATATGGGTCCTGGAGAATTGAACCTGGGTCCTTTGGCTTTGCAGGCAAACGCCTTAAGTGGTAAGTCATCTCTCCAGCCCCTTACTTTATTTTACTTTTTTGTTTTTTTTTCATTTTTCGGTTTTTCAAGGTAGGGTCTCACTGTAGCCTAGGCTGACCTGGAATTCACTATGTAATCTCAGGGTGGCCTTGAATTCATGGCGATCCTCCTACCTTTGCCTCCCAAATGCTGGGATTAAAGGCATGCGCCACCACGCCCGGCCTTACTTTGTTTTTCTAACCTTCATACCATGTGCTATAGTTCTGCCAGATTTCCACAGTGGCCATTACAGTAAAATATCAGTCCTGGCCTTGGAAGTGAATATGAAAATTATCTTCTGCATTTTAAGAAGTGTATTTTCTTAGTTGTTTGTGGTGATTTGGGTATCCTGCTCTGTTTTGAATCACCAGAAAAGAAGGTGTGTGTGTGTGTGTGTGTGTGTGTGTGTGTGTGTGTGAGAGAGAGAGAGAGAGAGAGAGAGAGAGAGAGAAAGAGAGAGACACCGGGGGAAGGAAAGGGGGGGCATGCAACTGAACCATCTAGCATTCAAGCCGTTTGTGAAAATGTGAGTATGTTCCGGTGTTGGGGTTAGCAGCTGCTGAGATACATTATCGTGAATCTGTATACCCTGTTCTGAAAGCTCAGCTTAGTGATGTATAATTGAGCATTATGTCATGAAGTAGAAACAAGTAGCTGTTCCCTGGGATATTGGAACTTGAATGCAAAGGTGTTCTGGGTCGTGTCCTTGCAACAGGGCAAGTCTGTGCTTCTGCAGTGATTGCATACACTTGGCACTGGGGGTCATCTCAATCCCCTTGATGGTCAGAACTGCCTAATCCCAGCCCCTGGGCCTCCCTGGTGCTTATCAGCTTCCTGTCCATGTTGAATCCTGCTTGCTGCAGGGAAAGGGTGAGGCAGGACAACCACAGTGAGGTCTTCCTGTCTTGCCTCTGCAATCCAGGAGATACCGAGCTGTGTCCGCAGCTCAGGGTGGCATGAGGCCTATGCTGTGAGTTCTTACCTGGGAGTTGATGGCCTATGTGTGTTGATCCTCCTTATGCCTGTGTGGGCTACGCGATATGGGCACGTGGTCAAGTTTTGGTGATTGTTGGAAACACATGGCAGTGGCAGAGAGTCCATCTGAACGAGTGGCGAGTGGCTTAGTGTGTGTTAGGTCTGCTACTGAGGTCGCCAGAGGAAAGGCAAGAGCCACGGTCAGAGGCTGAGGATTTAGATCAGGGCTAGAGTGTCGGGGCCCTATATTGGGTCTCCAGTATGGGTACACACACACACGCGCGCGCGCGCACACACACAGTTTCTGGTGGGAGGCATTTTTTTTTTTTTTGAGGTAGGGTCTCACTCTGGTCCAGGCTGACCTGGAATTCACTATGTAGTCTCAGGGTGGCCTCAAACTCACGGCGATCCTCCTACCTCTGCCTCCCAAGTGCTGGGATTAAAGGCGTGCGCCACCACGCCCGGCTTGGTGGGAGGCATTTATTGCTCAAGGTCGGTGGGCTTTAGAACACCTTTTTTCCCCTGGGCAATATCCCCTTATATAGTATGTAGTCAGAGTGACTGAAGGTTCTGGTTTGCCTAGGATAGACTCCCTTTATGCCTGTTTGCTACTAATGCTTGTTAGTAGGAACCCCACGACACTTGGATGATCAGCATTCATGACATAGATTGTATTGTATATGAAATGGCAAAGAAAATAACTTTTTTTCATTTGTTGTTGAAATCCTGTAAAGGACGGTCGTCCATTGAAATAATCAGGGCTGTGAAACTGGGCTGATGTGACGTTGCTTCCAAGTCTGTGACCATGGACATGTTACTTTCTGCGACCTTCCCTCTGTTTCTTTATCTGTAAATTGGAGATCACTGTAAATGCCATGGAGATTTGTGTTGATGATTAAATACAATAACATGCAAAGAACTTAGCGATTGTTGTGGTGTTGGTGGGGGGGGCACGTAAGTAGGCATAGAATAACCCTTGTTCTCCAGAATGAGCCAGGACACCTGGTGGCAGAGCTGGAGTCAGGAAAGCCTGGTGGAGGACCCACAGAAGCTCTGCTGCGTTTCTGACTCAGGCTTTAAGTTGAAGCATACAATTTGTCAGCATCAGCCCAGGGTAACTTAGAATGCTCTGTTTAAGAAGCAGTCCTGGGCTGGAGAGATGGCTTAGTGGTAAGGGCGCTTGCCTGCAAAGCCTAAGGACCCAGGTTTGATTGTCCAGGTCCCACGTATACCAGATTCACAAGGTGGTGCATGCGTCTGTCTGGAGTTTGTTTGCAGTGGCTAGAGGCCCTGGTGCACCCATTGTCTGTCTGTCTGTCTCTTTCTCTGTCTCATGTGTGCGTGTATGTATCTGTTTGTCTCAAATAAAAAAAAAATAGCAATGGTCCTCTGCTCCAGGACTGTCAGGATGCTCTACAGAAGATCTCCCCATGCGAGAGAAGCTCTGAGCCAACAAAGGGTTCCCTAGCATTTAGCATTCTCAGAGGAGCAGGGAGCTCTCTAGAAGGGTGGTAAATGGCTTTGCCTTTCAAATGTCAGGGGAGGGTCAGAGAGAATCGCCAAAGCTTCTACTCATCTGTGAAATGGGGACAAAGACTGGCAAGAATTGAATGAGCTCCTAAATGTCAAGGAGGAGTACACACCGTGCCGTTCTGGGGCTGGATGGCCAATGATATTTTTCTCCTTCAGAGAGCACTGACGCACCAGGTGCCTTGAACACTAGCTCAGGGGTGAAATGATAGCACGAGGCCCTACCCATGCACAGTGTGAGGTGCCAGCACCTCTTAGTGTGCTGCTCATTGATCCTCTGCACGCAGTTCGCTTCTGCTGGTCCAACAGGGATCAGCATTCTTGAGCAACGTGCGCAACTTTATGGAGATTCTCATTTCTTTTCCTTGTGTAACGAAAGAGCAAGAAGGATTTATTTTTCTTCAGGTTTGCAGCCCAGGTTGTTTAAAGTCCCTAAAGGAAAGTGTTCACTGCAGGTGGCCGGATGTGGCTGGTGACTCTGACTCGAGTTCCATGTGACCCTTAGTCTTCTGAGGAGGCACAGACCCCCTGAAAGCCCCATGCACCTGTCCACAATCAATGCCCTGGCCCCCTTTGCATACTCAGTCAGCAGAGATGATATATATAGAGAGAGAGACGGGGAGGGGGAGGGAAGGAGAGAATGGGCCCAGGAGAAGAGAGACTGAAGGCTTGTAGAAGCCCTTGGAGGCAGGTAAATAGATCCACGCGTGCCCCTGCCTGTTCTTGCTGATACTTGGAGAACCATTCCCCGCCCCCCGCCATCTTTCTCCCCTTTCCATTTCTATTAATAATTACCATGGACCCTGGCAGTGCATGGGGCTCTCCACCCAAACTTAGAACTGGGTTGGACTCTCTTTTATTGATTTAGCTGATATGTTACATAGCACTTAGTATGTGTTGAGTGACTGCAATGTTTGCTCAGCCAAGTCCCACCCTAGAGAACCAGAGTGGTAGAACAGTCCGTGTTCTGCCTTGGTGGTACGTTACAACCCCCACTCTTTTATTGGTCTGCTTATGGTTAGTGTTTTGGGTTTTTTAACTTTCCTAAAAGACTATGGTTTTTGTTGTTGTTTTTGTTGTTGTTGTTTTTTTGAGAAGAGGTTGTCTGCCTTGTTTTTATTTATGGAAAATTGAAATTGAATCACGTGAATGCAGCATTTTTCATCTTCAGAAGAGGCAGCAGGAGTTTCCACCTTGAAGTACCTTTCTTCTGAGAGTGTGTATTCCCTCCCTTCGGATGCATTCAGATGCGTAGTAAAGAAGTGGACCTCCTTCCAGCAGCTGGCTGGTTTTCCTCAGTGGCATTAGAAATCTTTCACTGTTGGCATACACAGAAATACACTCTTCTACTTAGGCACAACTGTTCTACAGTGTGGACATACCAGGCTTCATGCAGTTGGGGAACTTTCTGGGGGGAATTTTGTTAATCATTTTCCTTGTCATATTAGTAATAATGTCTTTGTTAGGCGTCTTTCTTGCCCATGTCTTTACTGGAAGAAGTAGGATTGCGTGTGTGTGCGTGCGCACATTTTACGTGGTAACGGAGGCACGTGTCCTCTAGGTGCCTTATCAGTCGTTAGTCTTCTAGTGATGGGTGCAAAGTGTCACTAGTTCCATTCCCCGGCCCACGTTTGATGTTAGCACACTCCCTGGATTTTGCACATGGTTGCCATGACATGGTCTAACTCACAGCCATTTTTAGTTTTCATTTGGCTGCCAAGATTGGGAATTATTTTATGTATTTATGGTCTACTGTTTTGAAAAGTTCAGCTGGAAATTACTTAAGAATATTCTGTCCTGTTTTCATTTTTCTGTGGGCTCATGTGACCTTTATCTATGGGTTGTTTCCAAGGTATCTTTAACCTCATGTCTCATGCACTGAATATAGTTTCTTCAAATCTGTGGTCTTTCAGGTCTTTTTAAAATTATTTATTTAGAGCTGGAGAGATGGCTTAGTGGTTAAATGCTTGCCTGTGAAGCCCAAGGACCTGGGTTGAAGGCTCAATTCTCTAGGACTCACATAAGACAGATGCACAAGGGGGTGCATGCATTTGGAATTCATTTGCAGTGGCTGAAGGCCTTGGTGCACCCATTATCTCCCTCTTTCCCTGCCTATTTCTGTCTCTCTCTCTCTCAAATAAATAAATAAAATATTAAAAACAATGTTTGTTTATTTATTTAGTTGCAAAGAGTGAGAGAGAAAGAAAGAGAGAGGAGAAAATGGGTACACCAAGACCTTTAGCTGCTACAAAGAAACTCCAGGTGTGTGTGCATCACTTTGTAAATCTGACTTTACATGGGCACTGGAGCATCAAACCCAGGTCGTTAGGCTCTGCCGGTGAGTGCCTTAACTGACAAGCCATCTTCTCCAGACTGCCTTCTCAATGCTCTGATGCATTTTATTACATGTAAGTTTTAGTTTTGATACTAAATTCACATCCTTTATGTTGTCTGTGTCTTGTAGAAGAGCTCTTTCCAAATCTAGGGTCATGAACATAGGTAGACAGGGAGCAAGACTGGACCTCAGTAGCTGTGTCCCCTGATGTGCTGACAACTCTTCTGTAGGGAAGCATCCCTGGGGCTGTAGTTGCACAAGGAACATTCTGCTGCCCCAGAAGACTCGGGCTGCAATATCACATCATTTGCACTGTGGTTTTGACCTTCACAAGTTATTCAAGATGAGCGTGGGAAGAATTAGCCTAAAAGGGAGAGCTAGTCCACCATCATTTGGGAGGGGGGAAAAGAGTCATCTTACTGCCTTGAGGATGCCACTTACCTCATAAACATTTATTAATTTTTTTTTTTTTTTACAAATCCACAATGCAAAATCCATTAGATTGCTAGCCCATCTCCAGATCAGCCTGCTCCAACTTCTCGTTCAGCGTACTGCCTGCTTTGCCGTGTTAAGTAGACTTCTGCCTTAAATGTCTGTGTTTCTCAGCTGAATTATTTCCTTTGAGAATACACGAACTATGCTCTGATTTTCTTTGATCCATTGAATTGTTTTTCTTTTTTACTTTGATGAATCATTCTCTGCTTATGTTGAGATTGAAATTAATGCATACTTTTATCACAAATGAATCATCAGTTGATCCAATCATGTAAGGTCATTTTGCTAACTATTGTGAACTGCTGTTACAAAGTCACATGTGCAGTTTTTAATACATGGAGAACTGGATCCTATTGTGTATCGTGACCTGCTTGTCTTATTAGTTTGCTGCTCAAAGTGTAAAGAAAAAGAAAAAAAATCTAAACTGACAATAACTTGTCATGAGTTTATAAGAACCACCTCCCCCACCCCCGAGGGTGCATGGTGAGGCCTCATTTCAGGTTGCTTTCATCCAAACTGTGTTCTCTAGAGCCCAAGGCTGGGTTCCCTAAGTTCTTAGAAGGCCCATTGCAATATGGTATGGTATATATTTATCTTCTCACAAGCTGTTTAGGTATAAGAGTCATCTTTGAGATTGAGAGAGAGAGAGAGAGAGGGAGAGAGGGAGAGAGAGAGAGAGAGAGAGAGAGAGAGAGTGTGTGTGTGTGTGTGTGTGTGTGTGTGTGTGTGTGTGTTAGGGGTGGAGGGCTAACCCACCAGAAGACACAGGTTCCTAGTTTAATTCTGCCACGAGTCCTTTGGCCTCACACACTGGGGAACACTGGATTGAGTAGTCTTGGGATCCTGACTGGCTTTGGCCACTTTGGATGTGGTCTGACGTAAGTGCTTAACGTCCTTGTCTTCTCTATTACTAAGAAGGTTTTGAGGGATTTTCGTATAAAGAAGCCCAAGGTAGCAGTCTTGTTAATGACACCACGCTACAGAAACTAGAGCTGCTTCCTAATGGGAACAGGCTTTGTTTTTATTTTGGTCCAATGAAGATAATAAATCTTTGTTTCATCTCTTTGGAGAGCTGTTCCGAGCACCAAATGGGATGTGCTTTGATAAAATTGAAATGCCATCCAAATTATTTATGGGTGATGAATTCCAACAGGTAGGCTGGATTTGGAAAATAGGAGCCAAGCCCACAGGGATATTGCCATGGAAAGAGGAGGATATTCATTCGTAGGGCATCTTCCAGGGAGAAATGTTGGGGGAGATTTATGGGGAAGGCCTTAGATCCTTACCCATTTGGGTGAAGAAAGGTTCAAGGCTTGGCCTTTGAAAGGGCACAGGTGATCCTTGGCATATGAATAATGAGTGTGCCATCCCCTCCCACACAGGAAGTTCTTGTACAGAGAGAGTGCAGGTGCAAAATGGGACTAGTTGTAGGTTTGCCTGTGTGATCAAGAGGATAGGTTCCATATTAAAAAAAAAAAATTCGGGAGGTAGGAGGATCACCATGAGTTCAAAAACAAAAAAATAGTGAATGTGATCTTTGGTTTTAAATGGTGACATGCTTCTCTTTATTCCCCACTTTCCTTTCATATGGAACCTAACACTGCTAACAGTTGGTGACATTGATTAGATCTTGCCTAGGCTGGCTCTCCAGGATGGCATCATTGGGAGGTGGTGGGCCCTTAGGACATGACATGTCCTGGGAGGTCTTTATGTCACTGGAGGTGTCCTGTTGAAAAAGGGACTGTGGTGTCCCAGCTTCTCCTTGTCCTTCTTCCCTTCTTCCTCGTTCCCTTCCTCCTCCTCCTCCATCATTTTCTCTCATACCCTCTTGAGAAGTTGAACAGGTTTTCACTGCGACATGGCCCCATACAACATGATGCCTTGTTACAGTCCCAAAAGCTGCAGAGTCAACCAGCCGTGATGAAACTTCCAAAAGTGCAGGCCGAAATGAACCCATTCTGTTCTGTGAATTGATGGTGCCAGCTGTCTGAACAATGTTTTGTAGCCCTCTGTTCGCTTCCATAGCTCATATGTTAGGTCAATATTAACATGAAGAGGAAAAGAAAATGATGGTCCTCAGGCTTGGGCTTGTTCCTGCGATGATAGCCATCTCTCTCCCTCAGACACGGGGTCGGGGGGCTAGTGGTGGTGGACCAAAGCTTGGTGGTCCCACACAAACCATGTTTCCTGGCACTCACGTCCACGTTGTTCTGGTATGTGCTCACTCTGCCCTTGGCAGTGAGAGGTTATCACATGTGGGGTCTAAGCTGCGGGTGCTCATACAGTGGAGCTGGGCTTTCTGAGACGTTTAGTCTTAGAAGCCATCTGCAGATACAGGAGCTCTAGCTAGCCACACGGAAAGAAAGACATCATAGCACCTCCCCCAGACATCCCACTCCCCACGCAGGCCTCTGAGATGTGAGTGCTACTTTGTTTGGGACATGCTGGTCCCTGCCATGATTCACGTATCCTGAAGCACTTCAAAGTGAGTCCTGTGGAGGAACCACCCAACTGAGCCCTGATTGCCCATAGAATTATAATCAAATAGTTATTGTTTAAATCCTCTATGTGTGTTACATAGAAATAGATCACTAAAACACCAAGTTTAACCTCATAATATGGACACACGTTTATGCCCACACATGCAGGCCCGCACATGCACACCCACACACACCCGCACATGCCGCACATGCACTCACCTTTTTAAACTCAGCTTGATGATGGTATGAACTGTTTTGTTCTTCTCTTCTGAGAAGCTGATGTTTTGGGACATGGGTTCAGACTCTTAAGTCTCATTTTGCTCCGTGGTTAAGTTCACCGTCCAGGTGAGCTGCCGCCGCATGCAAGCTCTGTCCACAGTTCATTAAGGAGAAGGTGTGAAAGAAATGTTTTGTTCTTTTCCAGTTAGGCTAGTTCTCTTCCCCTCGGGCCCCTTAGATCCAGAAGTCCCCCTGGGAGGAGGTGACTGGGTAAGGATGTTTATTTCTGCAGCTTGTGAGCACCCGGGGAACCTGGACGGATTTATAAATCCATCATTTCAAGTCATTAGGCGACATGTTGGTCATACAGGAGACTCTTCTCATTAATTCAGGGGAGGTTTACTTGTGTCACCCTCATTAGTATTTATGGGATTTATCCACATCAATCGCTAGCGCATTAACAGGGAAATAACTAAACCTCCCAGGGTTTGTTGGCGCTAATAAAATGAGCTGGAAGTTCCAGAAATCACCATGATCAGAAGTATTCTAAACCAAGGGCTGTAATTGATCCTTTTAAAGTACCCTCCGGTTGTTTTCCTGTTCATTCCCCTTCCATTGGCATTTGCATATTAGCATGGCATCTAAGGCCTTCTGTGCTGATTTTGAGAGTCCATTTCTTCCCCTGAAATGATGGGGAGAACCCAGTGAAGAGTTGCAAACACCACTGTCAAGCCAGAGGCTCTAAGTTCAGAAAGGGTTAAGTTCCTATAATTCTTTTTTGTTTGGTCCTGGCTTGTAAAAAAAAAAAAAAAAACCTGCATGTAAATATATTTTTTATGTATTCTGAACATAAAGATAGCTCTGTCCTACCATATTGATTTATTAGATTCTCTGACATTTTAGTTGTGGTCGTTATGTTATATTTATGAGATGAATGTTGGATTCCCTCATTATGTTATCCTCATTTATTTTACATACTTTTATGGCTGGTAGTGCATCGCTTTACAGTTAAAGCTTTATTGCAGCTGTTAGCGTGGGGGGAGGGGAAGGCAAGCCGTTATTGATCGGAATTTACATGTTTACTGTTGCAATCATGATTTATTTAATCTGTTTGCACATATAAATATAAGCCCACTCTCTGAAATAAATAAATAAATAAATATATATATATATATATATAAACATACACACACCTATATACCATATCTATATTTTAGATGCTGCAACATCACAGCTGCCTGCCTACCCTTTGGGGTGGAGAAGTGGCAGGATCATTTCTGGTCCTGTGGAATGGCACATTCCTTATAGTCTGGCCAGGAGGGTTGTGGATTTTGGAGTCATGGTTCAGATGGCAAGTTGAATTGCTCACCAGCTATGTGGTCTGAAGGTGTTTCACTTCTCACTCTTTCAGCTTCCGCCACCTGAGACATGAGGGTGACATTAATTCTTCCCCTGTCGGCTTGTCGCGACAATTCAGGCCACACGGGTAAGATGCCTTGAATATGATCATCACAGGCATGCTTGCTTATTTACGTGCCATAGGCTCAGGACCTGTGCTGGGTAAGTGGTGAGCTAGGCGTGCCAGCACAGCTCTGTGATGTACAGGAAGGTATCTTGACTTTTGTTTGGATTCTTCAGAAGAGACTTAGAAGTCTCTGAATGTGTTCTAGCCAAGTAAGAGTCAGGGTTGATTGAAGTCTGAAGATTAGTCTTAACAGTGGACTTTTCCCGTATGTGATGAAAACATTTATTTATTTGCAAGGGGGGGAAGAGAGAGAATATGGACACATCAGGGCATCTAGCAGCTGTAAATGAACTCCAGATTCACGTGACACTTTGTGCACCTGGCTTTACATGCATACCAGGGACTCGAACCTGGGTCCTTGGGCTTTGCAGGCAAGTGCCTTAACCCCTGAACCATCTCTCCAGCCCCATGTTATTTTTTTTAAAGCACTTTGATTTCAGGTGTGCCATAAGCTGGCATCTAAGGATTCCCTCTTCTGTCATCTGGGTTTACTGCTCCCTGTGTGGAGAATGATAGAGTAGTTTATGTGGACAGTGGATTAGAGGTCCAAAGGCATTTTATAGCCTTGAGCCTGCTGTGCAGTCACCATACGACCTTGGCAAAAGATGTCAGTTTTAGTGGGGTCCAGTCTCTGCCTCCTTCAGAGGGTTGTGTTGAGAACCAGCTGTGGTGACACGATGTCACTTTAGCAATTCTGAAGCACTACGACAAACATCTGGGGACTACTAACCATAAGTAGCTGCAAGGATGAGATGGTGTCACAGCTGTGACAAAGGCTCTGAAGGAAGCAAGGTGGGGAGCGTGGACGGGGACGTGGTGAAGATTCCGCTTTAGGGACCTCCTGAAGCTCTGGATGAGAATCTTGGATGATCCCAAGACGGGGAGGCCTACAGGAATCCCTGGGCTCCTTGGTCCCAAGGAATGGTTGCCATTTGTCTCTACAAGGTGCTGCTATTGAGCCACGTCCTTGGGAGTGCTTCTCTTGTTAGTCTGTTGGGTGCGAGGCTGTGTTCCGCTTCTGTCATGTCATGTCACATTTGGCCCTAGCACTGGCCCCTCAGCATGCTTCATTCTATACTTTACAATTTGGCAGTGACTCTTGGAAATCATTTGCTTTTAGTGTCCTGCCTCAGATTTTGAAAGACTCATCCATCTAGCAAGAACAATTTTTTTTTCCTCTCTATATGTTCATTTTTGTTTGGAGGCTCTTTAGCAGAACTAATGATTTTTAATCAAATCTCTAGGCCACTCATCATAATTAGGTTTCAAATTATGAGTTATGTACAGCTCAGCATTATATCATATCTCCCTGTGATAGGTGAGTGAATTACAGATCATCACTGAATTTCCACAGCCTCTCAGCATGATTTATGACATTTAAAGAAAAATCTCCAAATTTTTCCCTTGCTGCCGAGAAACATTTCCCAGAAAACATGTTTTTTTTTTTTTCCCCAAACCATTCCTTTTTACCTTCTACCTAAGAACTGCTTGTTGCTGATCAGTTTCCCCCTGTTTGACCTCTGAAATTTTCACATAGCTAAGATTTTTAAGTCAATAATCAAGATCATTCAGATCTCAAAACCAGATCAAATCTCCTGGGCTGGAGAGATGGCTTAGCGGTAAAGGCGCTTGCCTGCAAAGCCAAAGGACTCATGTTTGACTCCCCAGTACCCATGTACAGCCACATGCACAAAGTGGTGCATGCATCTGGAGATCATTTGCAGTGGCAAGAGGCCCTGCTATGCCCATTTTCTCTCTTTCTGCCTTTTAGTCTCAAATAAATAAAGTATTTTTTTTAACTCCAAATATTATACAGAATGAAGTAAGTCCTATACAAAAGAGAACCTGGTGTATGATGTCATGTGTTTGACATCCTAGCAATCAGCTGGGATGATAGCAATCAGAATAGTAGTTTCTTCTGGTTAGTGTATAAGATTTATGTGGGATGTAGAAATTAGGAAAACATTGTAGAATTTTTTTTGGTGTGGTGTGAGATACATATATATAGTGTGTGTGTGTGTTACATATGTACATGTGTGGAGGTCAGAAGAGAACATTGGATATCTCCTTCTCTCACTCATCTATGTATTTCCCTGAGACTGAATGTCTCTCTCAACTGAGAACTGTCATTTTTTTGGTCAGCAGGTCCTAGAGATTGTCCAGTGTTCCTTTAATGTAAGACTGGGATTATAGACATGTTTGGCCACACCAAGCTATTTATGTGAGTGCAAGGTGCACCCTGTGGCTACAGAAGGGCTATAGAAATCATGCGATGTGATACTGTCTGCTCTTTATACGTCCTTTGCCAGCACTTACAGATGATGATGTTCTGTTGCACCAGAGATTGCCCCGAGTCACTGGAGGGTTTGGGAAAAATTTGTTTGTCAGGATGTTGGAGTAGGTACCTGCTGTCTGGCTTAGCTTTTATAGGAAGTCATTACTTATTCTAAAAATGTCTCTTCCTCCTCCTGCCATCTGACTTATATGGAGGAACAATTTCTTGGCTAATTTTTTTTCCAGTACATACTTCTGAAATACAAATTCACTTTTTCTAATGAATCATTATCATGTACTACCATCAAAGGTTATTCACTGAAAGCTCAAGGAAAAAAAAAAAAGCAATGAAAACTAATTTTGATTGTTAATGGAAATGTATTTTTAGTCTTAAAGAGCTTCCCTCAGCAATAATTATAGTTATGCCTCTTGGGTGTTTTTGGACTTTTAAATTTACATCTAGTCGCTCTTTTTCATTTAGCAGTTAATCTTCTAACGGAGTTCTGCAAATTTGTTCTTTCGACTAGTGTTAGGAAAGGATTGATAGAGGTTTTATTTCCTCTCTCCTACTCCGTTTTTACACCCTGCCTTATGGTTTCTTCTGTGTCCAGGCTGTGCTTCTCTTTTCATCCACCTGTGTCCCTCTGTGAGTGGTGGCGTGGGCAACAAGAGGCAGTGTGCAGAAGGCTTTGGTATCCTATAGCCAGTGGGTGGCTATGGCCTGGTTAGCCGCCTCTGCTCAGTGCAGCCCAGCCTCATGTGTTGGCAGGGAGCAGGCAGAGCTCAACTCTGAAACCCAGGTCTGTGGCTCTCATACCCTCTGCCCGTAAGTAGAGATGGCCGGCTGCTGCAGACCTGGTAGGAGTCTGTAGACATGTAGGGGAGCTGGAAACAAGCTGCAAAGCTTGTGTGGCCGCTGAGCTCACAGGGAGGCTTTGATGTTTCTCAGCCTGTTCTAGGGACAGGCAGAGGCAGCTTAGAAGACACAAGAAAGGAAAGAGTCCATGCATACCATTTGCACTTTAAAAAAAAGACTTATTATTTATTTATTTATTTATTTATTAGAGACAGAGAGGGAGAGAGGGAGTGAGAATGGGCACTCCACGGCCTCCAGCCACTGCATACGAACTCCAGACACATGCACCACCGTGTGTATCTGGCTTACATGGGACATGGAGAATCGAACCTGGGTCCCTAGGCTTCATAGGCATATGCTTTAACCACTAAGCCATCTCTCCAGCCCCATTTGCACTTTTTAAATATGTATTTTATTTATTCGATTATTTGCATGCGGATCTATAGATATATATACATATACATACATACGTATATGTGTATGTGTTTGTATGTGTGGAGAGGGAGAGAGAGAGAACGGGCAATCCAGGGCCTCTAGCTGCTGGAAACAAACCCCAGATGCTTGCGCCACTTTGTGCACCTGGTTGACATGGGTATTGGGGAATCAAACTCAGGTTGTTAGGCCCAGACAAACCCCTTAACCGCTGAACCATCTCTATAGCTCCAATTTGCACTTTTGTTTAAAAAAAAAAAAAAAGATTGTGTAGCCAGGTGTGGTGATGCATGCCTTTAATCCCAGCACTTGGGAGGCAGAGGTAGGAGGATTGCCGTGATTTCAAGGCCACCCTGAGTCTCCATAGTGAATTTCAGGTCAGCCTGGCTGGAGTGAGACCCTACCTCAAAAAACCAAAAGCAGCAACAACAACAACAACAACAACAAAAAATTATATTGTGGCGGCTGGAGAGATACCTCAGTTGGTAATGTGCTTGCTTACAAGCACCAGGGCCTGAGTTCCATCCCGAGAACCAACACAAAAATGCAGAGCATGGCGGCAGGTCCCAGTGCTGGGGAAGTGGAAACAAAGGGATCCCTGGGGTTCACTGACCAGCTAGTCTAACTTCATTGGTGAGCTCCAGGCCACTGACAGATGTCTCAAAAAAAGGTGGCTGTCACTCTTGAGGATGACACCCTAGATTGGCCTGTGGCCTCTTCAGGCACTTGAACACACGTGCATGCACACCTGCACACGTAAAAACATGCACACGTACACATTAAAAAAAAAAATTCTGACTGTGTCCATTAGCCCGCACAGCATGGTTCGAAGCCCAGGCCACTGCTGGGTGTCCTCTTCCTGCCGAAAACCTGACCTCATGGGCAGGAACATCCGCACCAGACACTTGGGTGAAGTGGCACCGAACACTGGGGACCAGTTAAAATTAATCCTGTGTAGTGCAGCTCCCGGGAAGCCAGCCCTGCCAACATGTCAATAAATCTAGATCCGTTTGAAGCTAACGTCACTAAATCTTCGTCTTGACTGTTTGCTGGTGGTGTCAAGAGCTGCCTGGGAAGATGAATTTGAGGGGAGGATGAAAAAGGAACCATATTAAACCGCAGCTCTGATAAGTTTAGTTAAGAGGCAGGAGATGTGTCCTTGCTCTGACATTCACTTGGTTGATATTTGTTTCCCTTTAAATAATACGCTGTACATTGGTGAGAATGATGGTTTGGGCCGGTGACATTCATCTCCACCAAGGTCACTGCCTTCTGGACAGGCAGGCGCTCTCCTTTCTTTCTGTATCCCACACCCTGTCAATAAATATCCACTTGTCTGAGGAAGTGAGATACCGATTTTACAGCTCACACGCGGGCGTCTTCATTTCTGGAAGCGCCGAGGTTCTAACCTCTGCGTAGGCACCGAGGGAAGGGTGGGGTAGAGGGAAATTGAAGGGACCAGGGAAACATTGTGAGTCACAAAACTGTCAAATGAACTCCAGCAGCACCTAGCGGGGAGGTCCCTGTCCTTTGAAGAGTCATCCCTCCAAACTCCATTTTCACAAGCAAGATATATAAAAATCTCAGGCCTCGGGACTTTGGATTCTGGTTTTTTTCCCCCCCTGCAGTCATCTGCTTGGGTCTGTCGGTGGTTTGCAGATCCTGGCCTAGCACTGTGGTTATCAAACTCTGTCAGCTAAGGGTCAGATAGTAAATGTCTCCAGGTTTGCAGGTCCTGTACAGTCATCGCTATGCAACTCTCTTTCAAGATGAACACAGCCACTGCCCACCTTTTGTGCGTGGGTCTGTGGTGTGGACAACCAAACATGGATTTCAGCCAGGCATGGTGGCGCACGCCTTTAATCCCAGCACTCGGGAGGCAGAGGTAGGAAGATTGCCATGAGTTCGAGGCCACCCTGAGTCTACATAATGAATTCCAGGTCAGCCTGCACTAGAGTGAGACCCTACCTCAAAAAAACAATAAAAAAAAAAAAACAAACAAAGGGCTGGATAGATGGCTTAGCCATTAAGCACTTGCCTGTGAAGCCTAAGGATCCCGGTTTGAGGCTCGATTCCCCAATACCCATGTAAGCCAGATGCATGTGCATCTGGAGTTGGTTTGCAATGGCTGGAGGTCCTGATGAGTCCATTCTCTCTCTCTGTCACTCTCAAATAGATAAAATAAAGCAAAAATATTTAAAAAATTAAAAACAAAACAAAAAAAACATGGATTTTATGTCATGAAAGACTATTCCTCTTCTGATTATTTTTTCACAACTATTTAAAAATACAAAAATTTGGGCTATGGGGATGATTTAATGGGTAAAACCCTTGCCATACAAGCATGATGACCTAGTTTTGGACTCCCAGCACACACACAGACCCAGCATGGTGGAGCTAGTACTTGTAATCCCGGCACTCAGCACGTGACAGCTAGCAGAGTCGGTGAGCTCTGGGTTTAAGCCAGAGACCTGACTTGAATCAATAAGGTAGAGAGTGATGGAGGCAGACATTGGATGTCAGCCTGTGGCCTCCACACACATGTCCCTCAGGCACCTCTATCCACACACATGTGAACTTGCACACACACCACATGCACACCACATACAAATGCAAAGAAAACTGAACATCTCAGACCACATAAAAAAAGACTGTAGGCTGGCTGGCTTTATCCCAGAGGCCATCATTTACACCCTGATCTATGAATTTTGATCTTTCTTGTCATTTTTCTTTAATCAAACATGAAGATGCTGGGGCTGGAGAGATGGCTTAGCCATTAAGGCGCTTGCCTGCAAAGCCTAAGGACCCAGGTTTAATTCCGCCCAGGGACCCACGAAAGCCAGATGCATAAGGTGGTGCGTGCCTATGGAGTTCATTTGCAGTGGCTAGAGGCCCTGGCATGCCCATTGTCTCTCTCTCCCTCTCCCTTGTTCTCTTCCTTTCTAAAATAATAAACAAATAAACAAAAAAAATGAAGATGCTGGCTGGCTGTTGATGTATGAAGATGCTTCCAACTCAATAGTGAAGTTTACAGCCATTCTCAAGCCAGAAGATGAACGGGATATGGAGACGAACAATGCCAGGCTCTGAGACAGGCATCCGAGGAGGTCCCTGTACCAACCCCTCTACAAACTCCTAATGACTTTAGGTTGGGCACTCAACCTCTTTGAATCTTAGATGTGTTTTTCTTTTTATCATGTAGGGGCAATTATAGTAGGCTTGCCTGAATGGCGTGACTATTCCATAGACCAAAGAGTTAATAGAAATCAGAGTTTCCAGTAAATGGTAAATCAGAATATGAACATCTGTGTAAATCCAGATGCTCAAGGTGGCACATGTATCTGAAGTTCATTTACAGTGGCTGGAGGCCCAGGTGCACTCATTCTCTATATTTGTTTCTTTCTCTGTCTCTCAACTGAATAAAATAAATAAGATATTTTAGAAAATCTCCTGAGTTCTCCTCCTTGCCACCCCAGAACTTGGCCATGTTTCAAAGGAGCCTGTGGATGACAGCTCCAAGTGGTATGCAAATGTAGTGTAGGGACACCCCAGGTACCACTTCCTGTCCCAAATAAAATTCACAGAGCCCTAGCTGGGCATGGTGGCACATGCCTTTAATCCCAGCACTTGGGACGTAGAGGTAGGAGAATTGCTGTGAGTGCAAGGCCACCCTGAGACAACATAGTGAATTCTAGATCAGTTTGGGCTAGAGTGAGACCCTACCTGGAAAAACAAAAAATAAAAAAATAAAAAAATAAAATTCCCAGAGCCCTGACCTCATCCCAGACCCTGTGTTCAGGGGGATTCAAAAGAAGGCACAGGCTGGTCTTCTGCAGTTAAGATGCCCAGACGTCATCAGGGCCTTTGCAGGCATCCCCAGTACAGGAGTGATTGGGTCCTGAGCCCCCAAGCTCTACAGGTTGGCACCAGGCCTTCCTCCCCTGCTCACCTGGAACCTTTTTACAACTGTATTCCAGAAGGGTGCTGTCTGTTTTATTTATCTCAGCTTTTTTTTTTTTTTTTTTTTATTTTTTTTTGTGTGGTGTGGTTTTGTATGTGCATATTCACACATGTGCACTTGTGTTTAGAGGCCAGAAGTCAATGTCACATGTCTTCCTCAGTCTTTCTCTCTCATTCTTTGAGATGGGGCCTTGGGCTAACCCTACAGGTTTGACTAACTACCCAGCAAGACCCAGATAAACTCAGTTTCTGCATCCCTAGGGTTGGGATTATGGGCGTGCACTGCCATGCTAAGCACTTTATGTGACCTCTGGGGATTCGAACTTGGGACCTTATGTTTGTGTGGCAAGCGCTTAATCCACTGAGTCATCTCAACATTTCGACATGAAGACATTGAATGTAAATGTGCTTTGGTGCATGAAGCGACAGCAGAATGTGGTCTTCTACATGCATGCATCCTCCCAGGCCTCCCCTTTGCCGTTGCTTAAGGATGTCCTTTTCCTGCATTGTATTCACAAACATCTCTGCTGTAACATAGAATTTTCTGCCTTTTGTTTTGTGTTCATTCATGTTCTAGCTGGTCAGATAGAAATTTCTCAGGGGACAGGAACTTGCTTTATTTTCTTTTGTCTCCTCGCACAGATCTCATTGCATATGGGAAATCATTAACTACCAGGCTGGAAGGATGGCTTAGAGGTTAAGGCATCTGCCTGCAAAGCCAAAGGACCCAGGTTTGATTCCCCAGGACCCATGTAAACCAGAGGCAAAAGGGGGTGCATGTATCTGGAGTTCGTTTGCAGTGGCCAGAGGCCCTGGCGCGCCCATTCTCTCCCCCACCTTCTCTGTCAAACAAGTAAATAAATACATAAATAACATCATTAACTATCACTTGATAGGCTGAAGGGAAGCGTCTTGTCATTTTTCTATAGGTACTCAGGCTTTTTCTGATTTGTTCCATTTTCAAAGTAGAACACAAGTGATTTTCTTTCTCATTCCCAAGAACTAATGCTGTCTGTTATTGTGTTGCTTCTCATACATGCCTCATACGATGTTTACCGCTTTGCCTGTGGAATTGCTGTTCGTGTTTCATGGCCAAACTTCAAATATTATTACTTTCTTAAAGCCTTTCTCCACCTATCCCTTGAAACGATCACCTTTACACAATTCCCCTTTCTACTACCTGTCACGTGTGTGCGATGACTTTCTTTCATATAGTATCATTTCATCCACCTTGTCTCCTTTCTGTCTTACAGACATTAAGTACCTTCGGGGCAAGGCTGGTTACTGTCTCATTGTGCCCACTTCCTTGCTCAACCGCCCTATAATCAATAAATATCTGTTGTAATGAATTAATTTGAATAGGTTAAATTTAAATTTTATCATCCTGCCTCTGCATTCACATTCTCTTAACTGGTGCCCCTTGGCCTATCTTTGTGTGAATTTCCTTGAGGTTCATCTTGGTAATGGAAGAAAAAAATCAAGCAGAAGAAAAGATTTTATATATATATATATATATATATATATATATATATATATATATATATATGAATGAGATCTGGATCCAGTCAGCATGATTTACTATATTTGAACATGAATGTTGGAGCATAACTTATAAGAATGCCATTTCAATTATTTGTAAAATATTTAAATAGTATAATCCAATTTACATTCTATCATTTCTAACAGCTGTAAAATTTACTTTACGCCAAAGTTAGCTCAATCACTTTAATTCAGTCTGGAAAAAACAGTACAAATGAAAGCTTAATTTGTATTTAATCTCCCCTTTTGTTTCTACATTATTGCCTTTGAATCATTCCTTTTAGTGATTGAGATTTAAACCAGAGAGCTGAAAAAGGCTGGGTGAAATATTTGAGAAGAATATAACGCATGATGAAAAGTTTAGAGTAAATGTTTAAAATTCCATCTGCTTTTTGTTGAGTTTTTCAATTCTTTGTCTGTGTTATAAACCCGGGGTCTGAGCCACGTGGGTTACTTTGTGGGAATCCTAGGACTTTGACTCTCAGGTGTCGAAACCCAGGTGACTGATTGGCACCATTTATCCGACGCATATGTAGATTGGCAGGGAGTAAAAATGTAATTATTATTTAGTATGTTGATCATGCGTGCGGACTTCCAAATGGCTTTATGATCATTTTGGTTAGCTCTTCTCTCTAAGTCCTGGCAGTCTTCCAGACAGTATCACCAGCAGGGAGCAGTCACAAGGAGAGGCGGCAGCACTGTGACAAACCCTGGCTTTCCTGTCCCCCTATAGCATCATATGTGATGTGGAGGCGGGAGGAAGACTTCAGGATGGGGTCGAATGACGAGGCGATGCCTGCCTCTCAGGACACAATAAGTCTGTGGTTCTCCATCTTGCCAGTTCAGGAATGTGGAGAAATGTTCCAGAGGTCCATATAAGCAACCCCCCCCCCCCAAGGCCATTCTTCTCATCCCATCGACACCATAGTTTTCCTCCACTCCTAGCAAATCTCTTTGTAACTGAGAGGCAGCAGGCTGAGAGATGCTTCTGTGAAGGGACCATATGCCTTGGACTTCGTTCTGATTATTATATAAGTTACTTTCTCATTGCTGGGATAAACTACCTGACAAGAAGCAACTTAGGGAGCAAAAGGGTTTCTTTCAGCTGATAGTTCCAGAAGGTAAGAGTTCATCATAAGAAGTAGGGATGGTATGGCGCAGACGCAGTAAGCCTTCCGGTCACATTATACCCATAGTTAGGCAGCAGGGAAAGAACAGGAAGTAGGGCTGGCCTATGGCATCTCAAGACCCGCCCCCCAGTGACCTACTTCCTCCAGCAAGGCTCCACCTCCTACAAGAACTTTCTCAACCGTGCTGTCAGGGATCCACCAGGTGTCCAAACGCGGACCCATCGATTCCACATGAAGAACTGCTGGGTTGGGAACCTGGGAGAATGGTGCAACTCTTTTCCTGTCTGATGATTTTCAGGACAGCATGCACCTGTCCGTATCCATATGCCATGCCCGGGGATGTGCTTGTCTTAGGTCGCAAGGATGATGAATGGAACTGTATTTTCTGTATTTCCTTATCAAGCATTTCTTCCTTAAAACTTCCTGTTATGATTAGCTGTGTCTACATGTAAATATTTTTATTGCTTTATTTGAGAGCGAGATAGAGAAAGAGGCACAGAGAGAGAGAGAGAGAGAGAATGACAATGGGTGTGCCAAGGTATCCAACCACTGCATACGAGCTCCGGATGCATGTGTCCTCTTACTTATCTGTCTCACGTGGGTCCTAGGGAGTCGAACCTGGATCCTTTGGCTTTGCAGGCAAGCCCCTTTACCGTTAAGCCATCTCTCCAGCACTACATGTGTAATTCTTAATGGGGATGTAAAACTCACAGGACTCTAGCAATATTCCTGTACATTTATGCAGTTGGTTTAATATTCAGGGTGATTTTGAGGTTTTCTTTTTCCATAAATCATTGCTGTTTGTCACTCGGATTCCTTTGTTTACACGTCACCACTGTCCAATGAATCGTGTGCTTTTCTTCAGTCATTGTTAAAAGCCAACGTATGGAAACAATGTTTATACCAGCAGCTGTTGCAAATCTGGGGCTCAGGATTAATGTCAGTCTCCCAATGCAGAGTGCTTTAGTTAATTCCAACCAAGGACAGATGATATCATCTAGAAAGAAGGAATATATTAGAATCTGTCAGCCTGAAGGTAGTAAAAGGAGGTGATATGTTACGAGGAGTACTAAAAGGTCATTCAAAGAAGAGATATTGCTAATAACTCAATTAAAGTTTTCGTGCTGACATTTTACAAATTTCGGTGTAAGCCCTAAAACATTTTCAGAGCTAGCTAAATTCAGACCCCCAGAATGGAAAAACAGGGGTCAAATAGGATTCACAGAATTCCTTTGTGAGATGAACAAATTGGGGTAATGTCTTTTTTCCAGGAACTTCTGGCCAAATAATTCCTTTAAACTCTTTTAGATATCTAAGTGAGGGCGAAGAATTTTCCCAGTACAGCCATCCTGGGTTTTCTGTAGAGCCCTGGTTCCAGGACGGCCTGTGGATGCCAAAAACCTTACTTGCTCAAGTCCCTCAAAGGAGGTGATACGTTATTTGCCTGTTGCCTGCACACATCCTCCTTGTACACCTTAAATCATCTCTAGGTTACTAATGATACCTAACAAAGTGTGACTGATGACAAGAAACGTGTTTGTTCCTGCTCAGTACAGACTGGGTTGTTGTTTTTGGTTTTTTTTCCTGAATATTTTCTATCTGGGTTTTGTTGAAGGTTGATTGAAGGCTGGCTCTGTTTTCTGTGTACAGGTATTCCGTTCCTCTGCTAGGGTGGGCATAGCAGCCCACTTACTTTGTCCCTTGACTTGAACTCTTTGCAAGCCTGGTACTTGGTGGTAGTTCTCCTCCTGCAGGTCATAGTTCCAGGAGGCAAGAAGCCCCTCGGAGTAGAGAGAGAGAGGCCACAGGCACCGGGAGTGGAAATGTTTCGGGAACCTCATGATCACATGTGCCTCGTGATGGCTGCACAGCTGGGCAGCTGGATAGATAGCATGAAACGACAGGGTTGTGAACATGCATCCAGCCCTTCCATCTTTGGAATTCACGGTCCCTTCCTGAGGACGTCCTGGGGTGAAATTCACTGTGCTTTCCCGGGTGGCTCTCCCCGCCACTTACTGAATTCTTTCTGTCCAGGGGGATGTGAGTGTGTTTCATTTCTTGGCACTTTTTCCATCATCACGCACAGAGAAGCAGTAAGTGTGCAAAGAAGTCCACAGATCTGTATGCATTCAGTAGTTGCTGGCACCACCTGCTGTGTGCTTGGTGCCAAGGCCCAAGGTGGTGGAGGGAAGGGAACGCAAAGTGGCTTCTGTCTTGAAGGACCCACTGTCGGGTGGAGATGAAGGGGATCACACACGCAAACACACAGTCACTGGTGCAAACATGTCACGTCAACAGGGACAGGGCAGAGGAGGAGAAGGGAGGTCTGGAGGGCAATGTCTGTCCTGGAGTTGACGTAAAGAGCACTGGCAGTGAAGGATCAGCCAGTTCAAAGACACCTTGTCTGGTTGGAGCTTGGTGCTAACAGAGGACTGAGCTGAGGTTCTGGGGGTCAGAGAGAAAAATGACAGGGACAGAGCTAAGTTTGGGGAGGAGGCAGGGTCAGTTTGTGGAAGGCCTTGTAGGTTGTGGCAACGATTTTCACCTCCTTCTTTGTTAATGTGTCTGAGTGTACATGTGTCTGCATGCACATGTGTGCATGTATACATATGTGTGTATATGCAAATGAAGACCAAAGGACAGCCTCAGGTGTCATCCTAAGGAACATTTTCCTCTAGTCTTTAAAAAAAAATTTTTTTTTTTGGACAGAATCGATCATTGGCTAGATTGGCTGGCCAGCAAGCCCCAGGAATCCTCCTGTCTCCACCTCCTCAGTGCGGGGATCACAAGCATATGCCACTGTAGACGGCTTCTTTTCATGGGCATTGGGGATTGAACTCACATCCTTGTACTTGTGATGCAAGTGCTTTACCAACTGAGCCATCTTCTAACCCCAAGGAGTTTCCTTGAAGCCGCTCTTCTAAGGCATGACAAACCCAAACTTCCTACTCACCCAGTCATTGTACGCACAGCTCTTTTCCTCTTCCCTGGGAGGTTTCAAAGTGACTTCCTTGTCTTTTGACGTGTCCTCTTCAGAGGTGACGTGCGCCAAGCTGAGAAGAGCAGCTTCTGAGCCTCTCAAGATGGGCCATCTTCGAAAGAGGCAGAAACTTTTCCCTGTAGGTGACTCATGTGACAGCAGGAGATGGATGTGTTTGCTGTGTGTTGTGTACACAGGAGGCAATTAATATGTGCATGATGAGGACTCAGAGGTGACATGCAGCTCACAGTGCAGAACCAGGTGTGTGTGATGTTTCACAGTCATCTGAGTGTTAGCAAAGAGGCCCAGGGAGGGGGACGGCCCAGCCGTATCTGCTTTCCTGTCCTGTGTGTTCACTGGGGCCACCTGATGCCCCACTCCACAATGGCACATTTGTCTTATTAAGTGCAAGGCCATTCCTCTTCCCCCTCTTGATAGTGGCTGTGGAGGACGGGGACATGCGACGAAAGCTCACTTAATGTGGTCTGTAAAGGGAGGTGGTGGCTGCTGGGGAATGCTCAAATGAAGACAAATGCGTTGTTAAGTTTTTATGGACCAAAGCCTCACTTTCATTAAGCATAATTTACATAACATAACTAATTCTCAAGGCCAAACAGTCCTTGTGCCCCAATGACAACCCCTAGTGACCCGTGGACAGCGAGACCTCATGCACACTGCATAGCCCTGCTGATTGGGAGGCGTCTGCCCCTCACTGGCTCGGCATTCTGGTTGTTGGGGAGCTCTCATTTTTCTGACCTCTTGAGAAGAATGCTAATGGAATCAACGATTGTGGTCTCCTCGGCACACGCCAGCCAGGGGCCATCCAGGCCAAGTTCAAGAAGCCATGCTTCTGCCTCTTTGCCTGCAAGCACTGGCTCTCTGCTCAGTTCCCTCGCTAAGTGCTGGCTAAGTGTGTTATTTATCTGGGGGAACAGAAATTATGCATATATACGTATATTAAATATGCATATATGTACATTGCTTTCTATGTATGCATAACAAAACCATTAGGAGGGCATTCATGAGATGGGCTAACCCATCTGGTGCCAAAGGCATGGACGATTCCGAGAGGGTGACTGGCTTTTAGATGGCATTGGAAAGATGAAGGAGCTGGGTTCTGGTGTCCGCGGAGGACGGCAGCAGCAGGGTAGCTGCACTTGTTTGCGAGGAGAGGAGGAAGAGGAAGATGGCACACTGCTTTACCCTCCATCCTCTTGGAAGCGGCAGCCTGCCTACTCTAAGGCTTCCCCCACAATCCTTCCAGGAAACACCGTCCCAGTTGGGCCTCTTTGAAATGGCGTTTACTTGGTTCCTGATCCAATCAAGTTGAGAGTTGAGATTGCCTGTGACACTGGGCATTTTCAGGGGTTCATCTCGGTCTTTGGGAGCATCGTGGTTTGCCCCTAGGGTTTATCCAAGCAGGTCCCTGGCTGAGATGTTGGAGGTGAAAGGCAGGCTGGTCATAAGAAGCACCTTGTCTCGCCGAGCATGCACACAGGTGAGGCTGTCCAATGATGTCCGCATTGTGCTCAGCAGGGACTTCTGTCTCACCCACCTGCATTCCATGGTAACACAACCAGCGGCACTTGAAGGTCAAGCATCTCCACCTAGCGCGGCAAAGCAATTATCATATCCTCTTGTTGAGAAGCCGGGTGTTCTGTATCATGTGATAGGTTTTTGCTGGTAATCAGAGCTTTCTGCCCATTGGCCTCCAGGACATACTGGTGTGTTGACATTTACAAGGTATGTGTTAGGCAGAGCCAAGGTAGAGAGTGAGAGAATGGAAGGCGGGCGTGGGGGTGGAAGAGGATCATTATATTCAGTATAGTCATGATAATTCCCCTACATTTACAACTCATGGAAGGGAGAGGCCATGGATGTGTGTCTTGGGCTAGTGTGTACAGCGAAGACGACACAGGGAGATTCTATTCGCAGCCAGAATGGTGATTGATTGCCCTAATGATTTCATTGCTTGCCAAATAAAAGAATAATTCTTGCTGTAATGCAGAGCCCTGTGCTCGTCAGGCAATTCACTGTGAGGCATTTGTTGTTAGATCAGTGCTCTGAGGAGGGAGTCTGACCTTCTCTAAGTTGCTTTGGGGTTATTATTATGTTTTTTCCTTTGCTACCTGCACCATCTGATTCCTTTCCATTTACAGGAAGGACATGAACACGCATTTGTGTATATAATGGTGACATTTGCTCATGGATTTGAAGAGCTCTTAGATTTGGGTAGGAATTAATGGCAATTTTCTGTTTTCAGAACTTTTTATTGATAATTTTCAGACATGAACATAATGTATTTTGATCAAAATCCCCACCCATTCCCTTCTTTTGTCTTCTCCCTCCTGCCTCCTTTTACTAAATCCCTTCTTTCCAAAAATGCCTGTCCTATTTGGGGATTTTTTTCCCCTCTTCTATCATCCATGTTGAAATGTTGATGAGTTCAATATTGCTCAAGTCTTGTGGAGGTACCAATGGCTAATTTCTTTAAAAATTTTTTTTATTTACGAGAGAGAGAGAGAGAGAGAGAGAGAGAGAGAATGAATGAGTGTGCTAGGGCCTCCAGCCACTGCAGACGCACTCTAGATGCATGTGCCACCTTGTGCATCTGGCTTTATGTAGGTACCGGGGAATAGAACCTGGGTCCTTAGGCTTTGCAGGCAAATGCCTTAACCACTAAGCTATCTCTCCAGCCCAGCAAATTTCTTAATAGGGTTTAATACAAGCTCTCTTCATTATACAAGCCATTCATTCAAAAGAAGCTGTGTGTGTGTGTGTGTGTGTGTGTGTGTGTGTGATAATTAATCTTGCTTGTCAACTTGCTCTGATTGAGAAGTGTCTCTGCAATTGGTAGAGTATACTTGTGGGTGTTTTGGTGAAGGTATGGAAATGATTGACTAAGGGGGAGACTTGCCCTGCAAAAGTGGTACAACTCCATAATATGGGGCCATGATGGACTAAAAGGGATCATAAGCCATTCTGTTTCCACTTCCTGGCCACCTCTGCCATACCTTCCCTATCACAACCAAGTGAAACTTCTAAAATTGTGAATCAAAATAAATCATTTCTGGGCTGGAGAGATGGCTTAGCGGGTAAGGCGCCTGCCTCCTAAGCCTAAGAACGCTGGTTCCAATCTCCAGCGGTTCCAATCTCCAGGTCCCACGTTTAGCCAGATGCAGTGACGCAAGGGCGCAATACTGAACTTGACCACAAGGGGGCGTAAGCATCTGGATTTCATTTGCAGCAGCTGAGAGGCTGCTGGCACGCCCATCTCTGTCTGTCTTCCTCTCCCTCTCTCTGTCTCTCCAAAAATAAAAGAAAAAAAATCATTTCTCACTTAAGCTGTTTTGCTATTTTGTCATATTAAACAAAATCTAATCAAACCAGGGTTTTGTGTAAATTGTGAACAACTTGAAGAAGCTCTTAGCGCTATGCATGGGAAATTTTGAACAGCTAAGGTCCTGTGGTTTAGGTAGGTTCTAAGGGACTATTTTCTTAGGCTGTTAGAAGCTGCTTCATCTGAATCATGGATGAGGAGTCCAAGGTCAAAGTGGGAGAGCAGTGCTGGGTGGTGACAAGTCCTATGGTGCAGGCAAGGCAGTGGTGAACCACCACGAGGGTCAGCAGCTGATGTGACTTGGAACCAGCTGGGAAGAAATTGGAAGTAGCTTTGTAGACCTCCAGCCAGCCGTGCCGAAAACTTCTGGGTTCTGTTATTTTATGACCTGGACCATGGCTTTAAAGCAACCATGTGGGACCTGGCTGTAAGTCCACTGTAGATGCGTGCTTAATCCGTGCTGTCTGCCTTTTCTGATGAGTTGTCTGAGTTTCCACAGTTAGAGTTCGGCTTGCACAACAGAGCTTGCCAGCTGTCAGGGCCTTTGAGGATGGTGGAAGTCATGTGTGCCAAGGCGCTATGTCTCTGTCAGTCCTGTCCACCCAATGCCATCAGATCACAGGAAGGTTTGGTGTGAAGGGAATTGGAAGGGAAGGGTAGAATTTCCTGTTCCCACTTTAGGAACCTGATAAAGGCATTACACTACTGCATATGCCTAGAACATTCTTCCTCGTGAGTTCTTCCCCAGAGCCCACTGGAACAGGGGTCAGCACTGTCCTCTTCACCTCGGGGTTTCAGGAACAGTGCCATGACCAGGCAGAGGAGCTGCTGAGTCAGTGTGTGCCGAGTAGCTGGGTGAATGAAGCCGTGATATTAAACGTGGTGCTTCAAGAGAAGGAAATCGGAAACGTGGTGAGACATGTGCTTTTCTCTTCCTCTTGTGTATGGGGGATGGCTGAAATCTGTTCTTTGTAACCAAAGCGGCAACCAGGAACCTGTCTTGTTGACAACTCATCCCTGCAAATGGTGGCTAACAGTGAGATAGGAACAGAGTCGAGGGCCAAGCTTGGAGAAACCTCTTAAGTCAGTTGTCCCTGCAAGGCTCCCGAGTGTGCTGCTGGAGGACTTGTGCTGCTAGGCAGTACTCGTGCACCGTACGTCTGCAGAATGTCATAGGCCCACACACTCGTCTGTGACACACTGGGGAAGACAAGGTTTGCTGCCACGTACCTGAGTGGAATACACACTTGACTGGTCCAGCTCACTGCGACTTCCTATATTCATATCTCTCCTGTGTTGTTGACTTGGGAAGGAGAGATTCGGCTATAACCCCCTCATCCACCCAAGTTGAGTTTAATCTGCACCGTGTGTGATTATTTAAAGCTAGCCAGCCTTGCGTGGCCATTTAACTGACTCCTTTGGCCTCATTAGAATTACCCTGTAATCAAATGAGCTAATTAGGTTGTTTCCTATCCACTGGCCAGCGACTATTAAAACCTTGAAGGTGACTCTAGCTTTCTTTTGCTTCAGCTCTCCCATTTTTCAGAGACACTTGAGACTCAGAGAGGTTAAGGAGTATGTCCCAGGCCACACAGGCATTTAGCAGGAGAACTAGGTCTACCAAATGAGGCTCTTTCACTCCTGTTTTTCTGGGTGACCATGGAGTTCAATAAAGTTCTTTGTGATTTCTCAGTAGCTAAACAGGGTCTGCTGTGTTGAGTTCTAGGTCTCGGTTGGATAGAGGGTCTGGAATGGGAAGGTTCTCTCTACCAAATAGTTACAGATGGGTAAGAAAACAAGCTGGAGGGGCTGTGTTTGGAATCATAGCTTCCTAGCGCTGATAAGGAAAATAGACAATGAGCTTTAATCACCTTTCTCTGCAGCCTCTTGTAAAATCCGGCCCACAAGCAGCTGGTTTCTAGTGTATGTATGACTCTTGGCCATCCTGGGAGAATGAAATTAACCACCCCTGGAACAAACATTAGATCTTTTTTTTTTTTTTCCTTCCATTTCCTTGAGAGAGTCATAAATACAGCCAACGACTCTGGGTTCTATTACTATGTAAGAGTGCTTTAAAAACATCTAACCATCTGCTTAATAGCTGGTAATATGTTTCTAATGGTCACTCTCGATAAGACATTTTTAGCTCCCTGCTATAATCGGTGTCCAGCAAGGCTCCTGAGGACATGCCGTCAAAGGCCAGTCCTCAACAACATGGTCACAGAGGCCCAGAGAAAGTTTTGAAGAGAAAGATGGACTTGTGAGAATGCCATCTAGCAACTTTACCTTTTTGTTTTGGAGAGAGTCAGAGAGGCGCCAACAGCCTATCGGCCACTGTGAACGAGCTCCAGACACGTGCGCCCCTTTGTGGGCAAGTGTGGCATTGAGCCCTTCAGTCACTGCATTTGGCTAACCGTGGGACCTGGAGAATCAAACGGGCGTTCTTAGGCTTAGCAGGCAGGCGCCTTAACTGCTAAGCCATCTCTCCAGCCCAACTTTACCTTTTTTTTTTAATGTACATGTGCATACGTGTGCACATGTATGTGTGTGCGTGTGCTCGTGTTTGTGTGTATGCATGTATGTGTGTGTGTGGAGGTCTCCACACACACAGCTTGGACTTCGGTGTCTTCTTTAGTTGCTCTCCACCTTACTCTGAAGAAGGGATCTTTTACTGAATGTGGAGCTCACCAGTTCAGCTAGACCCGCTAGCCAGTGAGTCCCACAGATTCCATGTCCTGGCATCCCCAGTGCTGGCATTACAGGCATGTACCCCCATGCCTGGCATTTACATGGGTGCTGAGAATCTGAGGTCAGGTTCTCATGGTTCCAGAGGAAGTGCTTACCCACTGAGCCTACTCCCCAGCCCCCCACCCATGTTGGCCTTCTCAAGAAGCCTTGACGGTATGAACTCATGCTCCCCAAGTCTTTTCAAGTACTACAGATTTCAGAGGTTTTTTTTTTTTTTTTTTTTTTTTTTTTTTTTTTGGCATTTTTATGTCCAGGTAAAGTTGCAATGAAAGGCCAGGTAATTATTGTCTGTCCTGTCCTCACAGATGACACACATGGAACCGCTGTCACTGGGAACCCTGCATCCCTAGTTTGGCTCCGCTGCTGGTGACAGCTTGGCAAATTATGAGTTTTCCTTGCTTAAAACAGACTAAACTGCAGCCAAAACAAGCCCTCAGCTGGGTAAATACTGTAACTCTGTTTAGCCTGTGTGAGAAGCCGGAGATTAGCATGAGTGTTTAGTGTTCGTAATTGCTAGTAGGAGGCAAAGAGTGGGCTCTGGCTGACTGGAGATTGTTTCATGATATCCAATTAACACCCACTTGATTATTCTTAATTACTTCTGCTTGATGACAGAGGAGTAAAGATGTCATACTTCACATGTGCAAATAACGCGTGAGTCATCAATATGCGTATCTCTTAATATCATAGTCTGTTAATTTTAGGGTGGCTAATGTGTTCTCGGCAGGGGCATGGGAGACGGGATGTCCACTTGTTCACCATTATGCTGAACACGAACGGGGACTCAGACAAGACAAAAAGGAAAAACAAAACAATACAAACGGGTGAATTCTGTCGTACTTTCTTTTAAAATGCCAAAGTGAATCCCACCTACTCAAGAAGCTGAGGCAGGAGGGTTGAAAATTGAAGGCCTGCCCTAGGCAGGTTACTGAGACCCTCACTGGAAGTAAAAAGCAACTGGTAAAAAAGTGTAGGGAGTGTAGGTCAGTGGTAGAGTGCCTGCCTAATATTCAAGAGGCCCTAAACGAACCAAAAGCTTCATTGCCAAACCATTAGGGGGAGAATTCTTTGTCTTCTGTCCACTGACAAGAACAAATAGATCAGTTATTTTAAATAAAACTATCTGGATGTAAACCCAAGAGAAGGATAAACAGGGCTGGAGAGATAGTCAGTGGTTAAGGCATTTGGCTGCAAAGTCTGTGATCGAGGCTCAATCCCCCAACACCCACATAAAGCCATGTGCACAAAGTGGTCCATGCCTCTGGAGTTCGTTTGCAGTAGCTAGAAGCCTTGGTTCACCCATTCATATTCTCTCTCTCTGTTAGGAAATAAATAAAATTTAAAAAAAAAAAAACAACAAACCACGGGGTTAGAGCAATGGCTTAGCAGTTAAAGCACTTGCTTACAAAGCCAAAGAACCCTGGTTCTACTCTCCAGGACCCATGGAAGCCAGATGAACGAGGTGCTGTGTGCATCTGGAGTTCATTTGTAGTGGCTGGAGGCCCTGTCCTACCCATTCTCTACCTGCCTCTCATATTCTCTATCTCTTTCCCTTTCTTTTTCCCCTCTTTCTTTCTCTAACTCTCTCTCAAATAAATCAATAAAAAAAATTTTAAAATTTTTTTAAAAGAATGAACCTGTGTGTACATGTCAGATGATGAGACTGGAAACTGCACCACCCATCTTTGTGGACATTCACCTGTCTGCATATCTTACTGACTACCCTGGTAAGAAAGCATGAAATGTTAGCCAGTGATGCCATCCCATCCACGTGAGGCATGTACAAAGGGTACAGTCAGTGAGCCAGGATTTCCTTAAGCCTGAAGTTAGAATCGGCGTTAAGGAACACTGGAAATCATCTTCCACTTTACAAGGGAAAACAGATCCGTCCTCTCGTTTTCTCAAAGAGGGAGTTGCTAGGAGACCATTGCTACGGTGGGGGTTCTTCACTTTCTCCTTTTGAAAAATTATTTTGGGGCCAGAGTGATGGTGTTGCAGTCAGGTTCACATTGCTGGCAGAAATCACCCGAATAAGAGCAGCTTTTTTTTTGGGGGGGGGGAGGTTATTTTGGCTTTCAAGGGGACGCTCCATGATGGCAGGGAAAATGATGGCATGAGCAGAGGATGGACATCACCCCCTGACCAACATCAGGTGGACAACAGCAACAGGAGAGTGTGCCAAGCTCTGGCAAGGGGAAGCTGGTTATAACACCCATAAGCCCGCCCCCAACAATACACTGCCTCCGGGAGGCGTTAATTCCCAAATCTCCATCAGCTGGGAACCTAGCATTCAGAACACTTAAGTTTATGGAGACACTTGGGTCAAACTACCATAGATGGCTTAGCTGTTAAGGTGCTTGCCTGCAGAGCAAAGGACCCAGGTTTGATTCCCCAGGACCCACATAAGCCAGATGCACAAGATGGCACATGTGTCAGGAATTCATTTGCAGTGGCTAGAGGCCCTCGTGCACCCATTCTCTGTCTCTTTCTCAAATAAATGACAAAAAGTAAAATATTGAAAACATATTTTTATTTCCTTTGTTTGTAAGGGGAGAAAGAAAGAGAGGGAGGAAGGGAGGGAGGAAATAGTATGCCAGGGCCTTTTGCCACTGAAGTCAAACTCACGATGCATGTACCATTTTGTGCATATGGCTTTACATGGGTACTGGGGAATCAACCCCAGGCTATCAGGCCCTTCAAGCAAGTGCCTTTGACTGCTGAGCCAGCTCCCCAGACCCAAGTTCTTTACTTTGAAAGTGGAAGTTGTTCCGGGTTGAATTGTCTCTCTTCCTCCCTCCTTTGAAGGGTCAGGAATCTTGCACTGGAAAACTTTGTTGTTAAAATTTTCTTCTCAGGTCACATTTAGGTATGAAGCCATTGTTAGGTAAGATGAGAATAGAAACTTGGCAATAGTCATGTGGTGCATGTTGAGTGATTGTGTCAGTACACGCTAAGAACTGATGACACGCTCGGGGCTGGATGAATGTCGAGGTTGGTCAGCAGTTGCTTATTGAAGGTATGCTTGTGCCCAGCACCCAACTGGGCACACGATAGGGTATGAATGGGCCGGTCTGCCCTCCCCACCCCAGCTTAGGAGGCAAGTCGTTTTCCTACATGGCCATAGTTACTGAGTTGCTGAAGTGCCTGATTCGACTAAGAACTCGAATCAGCAGCAGAGAGGACAGTGGGGACCAGGGAAGTCTGAGCCCTGAAGAGCCACACACTGCACCTTCCTGGACAGTGCTTCAGCCATTGTTGGTTCAAAGGCTGGTTGAGATGGAATAAATTGCTGTTGTGTAGTAGAAGAAATCTGGATCCATTATTGTAGATTCCAGCCAGCCCATTCCTGAACTCAAGGACCATCGCCTCCGTTGACTTTTTGGCAGGTAAACCAGGCCTTAGCTGTCAAGATGGACTATCATGTCAAGAGAAGGGAAGCCCCAAGGAGAAGGCATTAATGAGGACTCCGTGGGCTCCATTTCCGTGATGAGGGAAGAGGTGGTAGGTAATCCATCAGAGTCAAAAATTCATAAGTATATTTAAAGATTTAAGCCTGAAATGGAATTCTTAGGCAGTCATTTGAAATCACCCTTTCTCCGTGGTGGTTGATACTTAAGAGGCCCACAAAACGTTAAAGGGTTTCCTTGAATAGTGTGCCCTCCTTTGAATAATATAGAGGTAATATCAGGGAATAGGGTGGTGTCATTGAGTTCTGCTTGAGAGATGACAGTGGGGAAGGGTGTGTCCGTCAGTGCTGGGGTTGTAAGGCATGATGGTGGCTTGCTGTGCAAGGACGACAGCAGGGATGTGTGGGGGTCATGAACTCTGTGTGTGTGTGTGTGTGTGTGTGTGTGTGTGTGAGAGAGAGAGAGATTGGGTCCTGCACTTTGCTTCATAGAACACCCCCAGACTGATTTGGTACACACAGGTAAGAGGTTGGGAGATGCCAGCACGTCATGTTACTGAACTTGGAGAGTACAGAATAGAACTTGGCCCAAATTTGAAACTATCAGGCCGTCAGGGTGTGAGAGGTTCCTGGCCTTCCGCACTTGAAGAACTGGGAATGGCTTTGGCTTGGTTCCTGAAGACGTGTGTTGGCTAGGCTCTTACCTCTAAAAGAGTGGTCCATAGGCCTGCTGTATCCCCATCTCCTGGGACCTTGTTAGAAATGCAGATTTCGGGGCTCCACCTCAGTCCTAAGGACTCTGAATCAGCAGTTTTCTTTGAGAAGGTTCTTCAGGTGATTGGTGGGTCCTCTGCAGTCTGGGAATCAGAGCTGAAACTTCCCACTACAGTGATTGTTTTTAAATATTTTTATTTATTTGCAAGGAGAGAAAAAGGGAAAAAGAATAAGAATAGTTTGCCGGAGCTGGGTGTGGTGGGATACGCCTTTAATTCCAGCACTCGGGAGGCAGAGGTAGGAGGATCGCCATGAGTTCAAGGCCTCTCCGAGACCACAGAGTAAATTCCAGGTCACCCTGAGCTAGAGTGAGACCCTACCTCGAAAAGCCAAAAAAAAGAATAGGTTGTTGGTCATGGTGGCCCACACCTTTAATCTCAGCGCTTGGGAGACAGAGATTCCAGTTCAGCGTGGGCTAGAGTGAGACCCTACTTCAAAGAAATGAAATAAAATAAAGAATGGGCATGCCTGCAAACAAACTCCATACACATGTGTCACTTTGTGCATCAGGTTTTATGTGGCTACTGGGAAATTGAGCCTGGGCTGTCAGGCTTTGCAATCAAGCACCTTTAGCGGATGAGCCATCTCTCCAGCTGGTAGTTCAATTCTCAAATGACACAGTTGTCACTAGCCAGGCAGGGGACTCAGTTTCTCTTCCTCTCACTTGGGGATATTAATACCCACTCTGCCTACCACCCCAGGCCTTTAGGATGATGAAAGGTGCCAATGCAAGGGACAACACTTTCTAATAATGAAGCAGTACTCCAGGGTTGGCAACAACAGCTGTCCTTTATAATCACCAGGGGGGAGTTTTTTTTTTTTTTTTTTTTTTGAGAGAGAGAGAGAGACAGAGAGAGAGATAGGGAGAAGAAGACAGAGATGGGCGTTCCAGCAACCTCTCAGCTACTGCGAACGAAATCCGGATGCGTTCTCCCCCTTGTGGTCAAGTGTGGCATTGCACCCTTGCGTCACTTTGCATCTGGCTAAATGTGGGACCTGGAGATTGGAACTGGCGTACTTAGGCTTAGGAGGCAGGCGCCTTAACCGCTAAGCCATCTCTCCAGCCCCACCGGGGGAAGTTTTAAACAAAGTGCCATGACTCGGGCTCCACCAACAGAGCTTTGGGTTTAATGAGTCTGGAGCTAGAGTGGGGCTGGCCCTCAGTGCTTTTTAAAAGCTCCTCTGTCGATTCCCGAGGGCAGGAGTCAGAGTTGAACTTCTTGTTCTTCTGATCTGAGTTTGTCACTCTGTGCTCTCAGCAGCTCTTCTGGGACCTCAAGCAGGGCTGGCATGAGTGGGCGTGGAGTCCATGTAGGGTGAGAAATCAGTGTCTGCCAATAGCAGCAGCTCCTCTAGTCTTCAGCAAAGCTGCTGTGGGAGTGAGCACCTTATTTGCCTGCTTAGCTTGTTTCCCTCAAACTGTATCTTTCTGCCCTTGACTCCAAGCTATTTGTGCTTGGTGAGCCCAGGTAGGGCCAGGGCTGCCTTTCACATTCCCTCTGGCATCTCAGCATCTCAGTCAAACAGGAAAGGGGGTGTGTGCCAGAAGGTCAGGACACCTGAGACCATGCACTAAGGCTGTGTCATCTTAAAATGCACAGGCCGAAACCTGTCACCAAGGGAATGTACTGGAAAGTTGGGTGTTTGGAAGGTGAATAGAACATGGGAGTAGAGCTCTTGCAAATGGCATCGGTGTCTTTAGGAGACCCGAGAGAGCTGACTTGCCTCATTCATCAGGGGAGGTCATAGGCAGAAGGCATTACCTTTGAACCAGAAAGCAGTCTCCACCACACCAAATCTGCTGGTGGCTTGATCTTTCCTATCCTTGACTCCAGAAGTATGAGACAGAAGTGTTCGGTGCAAGCCTGTCATTCTATAGTATTTTGTTATGCTAGTAAGGATGGGCTAAGGCGGGGCTGGGGAAGATGACTTAGTGGTTAAGGCGCTTGCCTGCAAAGCCAAAGGACCCTGGTTCGATTCCCCAGGACCCACGTAAAAGCCAGATACACAAGGGGCGCGTGCATCTGGAGTTCATTTGCAGTGGCTGGATGCCTTGGCGTGCTCATTCTCACTCTCTCTCTACCTCTCCCTCTCTCTCTCTCTTAAATAAATAAATAAATAAATAAATATATTGGGAAAAAATGGCTAAGGTGCCTGAGTTTGAAGTGAACTCACCTGGATCATAGACCTGTAGCAAGATGTGTTTGAACACTGTGCTATCTGGCCTGGTCGTCGAGTTATATTGCTAGCTTTCAGGAAGCTCTGGATTTGATCCCCAATGTCAGGTAAAACCAGGTTTGGTGGCACATGCCTTTAGTCCCACCACTTGGGAAGAAGAGGCAGAGGATCAGAAGTTCAAGGCCACCCTCAGCCACATGGTGAGTTTTAGGCCAACCTGGAATGCATAATAACCGGCATCTCAGGCTAGAAGAGGTAATTAGATGTGAAAGTGCTTTACATAGTATAAAATGCTACATCAACGTCCAGATGTGCTTGGGTGATTGTGAGTGATGGAATCCGGCAGTGAGAGACATTGGAAGTAGTAACTGCATAGCAAAATACAGCCCCTCAGCAAACAAGCAGTTAAGAATGGGCCTGCAGGGCTGGAGAGATGGCTTAACGGTTAAGTCGCTTGCCTACAAAGCCTAAGGACCCAGGTTCAATTCCCTAGCACACACGTAAGCCAGATACACAAGGTGGTGCATGTGTCTGGAGTTCGTTTGCAGTGGTTAGAGGCCCTGGTGTGCTCATTCTCTTCCTTCAACTCTCTCTCTCTCCCTGCCTCCCTGCCTCTTTTTCTCTCTCTAATAAGTAAGACATTTTTAAAAGAGAGAGAGGGGCTGGGGAGATGGCTTAGGAGATAAAGTTCTAGCCTTTCAAGCCTGTCTGAGTACCTGAGTTTGCTCCCCAGCTCCCCACCCCCTTGCCAGTCAAAAGCTAGGAGCTATGGTGGACATCTGTAATGCTAGCATGCTAATGAGGAGATGAGATGTGGAGGCAGGAGAACTTCCTGGAAGCTCTGAGCACCCAGTTTAAAAAAAAAAAAAACAGCAGGAGATCCAGCGAGAGAAACCCTGCTCCAAATGAGGCGGAAAAACAGAGGACCTCCACATGTACACCATGGCACATACACACACACAACTCCCACACACAAGAACATGCATGTTCATATACATGCATGCATACACACACAGAAGAAAACAAAAAAGAAAGGAGGCATGGGCAGGAAAGATGGAAGAGAGGAGGGAAGGAAGGAAGGAAGAATTAGAAGTAGACAGTAGGAAAGCACTAAGAAGATTTGAGGAGCCATTTCCTACTATGGAGAAGCAGGTAAAAAGAAAGAGGTTCTGGACATAGTAAGGTCGAGGTGTCAGTGGGCCAGCCAAGTTCAGAGATCAGGGAGAGTGAATTGGAAGCACTTGTATGAGGAAGAAACTTGGGAGTTTCTCTCACTGTGCAGGTGACATTTAAAGTTACGAGGCCAGATAACTGGAACAAGATGTACGTAAGGAGTGAGCGTAACAGTGGTGATGAGTAGGCTTTGTGTTGTTTTGTTTTATTTTGTTTGGTTTTTCAATGGTTTTTGGTGATCCTCCTACCTCTGCCTCCCAAGTGCTGGGAGGAAAGGCGTGCGCCACCATGCCCGGCTGATGAGTGGCTTTTGGAGATGGGATTTTATTGTGGGGACCTAATGCACTCTGATGTTCTTTGAGTCCATGCCGGGGACTCGATCTCTTGTCTGTCTGCTCTAGTTTTGAATGTGTTGTGAAGACTTACCAACTGCAGTCCAGGCAAGAGGACATGGTACCCACTGAATTGAATCCTCTGGCTTCTTTTTGCACCACTTCCAGGAACCCTTTCTCCCCATTGGCTGGGATGCCCTGGTCACCTTGACTGGGCTCAGCCCAGAGAGTACAGAGTGGCAGGGCCTGATCCCAGTGACTGACTGACTTCAGGCCCGTAGCACAAACGGGGATGAATGAGCTACTCCAATCCATTACTTCCAGGTGTTCTTTAAGGGAGTGCTTAGGAAGTTTTACTCAATTTAACTTAAGACATAAGTAATGCCATTCCCCAATTCAGGGCAATGGCTTAGAACCTGCCTCAATGTCCTTTTTACTAAGCAATTATCCCAATCTCCTCACTAAATGTTATTTTATGTATTATGTTTAATAGCCTCTTCCTCTCAGCTATGGTAGGATGGTAATAGCAGCTGATAATGTATCACATACTCATCTTAAATTCCTGCCTCTGGCATCTGTGGCCAGCGTGGAGAAGAAAATCCGCCAGTCAGGGAGTCAGGGAGCCCATCGATTTGTTTTGCCTCTCCTCAACTGGTCCTGGTTTGATTTGCTTCTGAGGGGCCTCAAGGGTGACAGGTAACCACTTAGCTTTTAAAACATTGATGAATTTTTTTTTTCTTGAGACAGGGTCTTGCTATGTAGCCCAAGGCTGGCCTGGACCTCACAATCCTCCCTTGATCATATTTAACGATTCAGGGGAATGTAACATAAGGGACCTGGTCGGACCAGACTGCTCCATTGGCCATCACTGGGACATAGAGGTGGAAAGGAACATGAACCAGGAGGACTGGTTAGACACAACACAGATCCCTGATGCAAATGAAGCAGCCGGTGGCTTTCAGAACCCTGGTCACTTGCTCTGAATCGAGTTTCGCTGAGTGGTGCTCCTGAGACAGTAATGGTGCCCTCTGCACAGTGTGCATGTTGCTCGGTAGGTGACTTTGTAGTCTTCCAGCAGCTACTGAACACCTACTATTTTCCACTTGACCCCTGGATAGTTACTGGTTATTCAGTGAGCCCTGGGCATGTAGAGGCTATCACAGTATTTGTCATTCATCTCTTCCTGTTATGAAATTATATTCATGAGAGAGGCAAGACTAAAAGCTACATCAAATATATGCGTATGTGTGTGTGTGTGTGTGTATATATATAAATATATATATATATACATATATATATATATATATACACACACACACACAGTCTCCCAGGAGAGAGGACATGATATTGACCTGGTGTGTATAAACAAATGCCTTTCCTGCCTTTAGAATTCCCACTGTAGTGGAGGAGGCAGGGTATCCTTCAAGATGTCAGTAACACAATGGTTCCTGGTGTTAATTTGAAAGTAGAAGTGACAGAGCTTGCTGGCCTCACAAGGATGTGCGAACCTCGGCATGCCCTGGGGAGCTCTGGAAAAACCATGTGGCACCTGAGCCCCAACTCAAACCCACTGGGCATCTCTGTGTGGAAAAGTTCTTGGAGTGATTCTTTTTAAAGCGACATGTGCTGAAATTTCAGAATCTCTGCTCTGGAAGCAGTGCCGGAATTTGGGTGTATAGGTGAAGGTGAGAATTCTTACTTGGGTCAGAAGGGTGCAGGAATGCTGGGAGATGAGAGTTCTCCAGCAGTGACTGTGTGTGTGTGGGGGGGGGTGGCGGGGTACTAGTTTAGAGAAAGGTGGAACTCCAGTAGGCAGGGAGCAGCTTTCAGAAGTTGGAGAAGAGATCGCGTTTCATTCTGAAAACTAGAGAACTTTTTGACCATCATCATCATCCTCTCTAGACCCTGACCCTCCATGGCGAGTGATCTTCTTTATGCGCAAAGTGATGTGCAGTCAGTAAATACCTGAAGGAAATGAATGTTTAAAGATGAACCTAACTCGCAGGCACTCAAAGGAGATTTGAGTGAAGGATCCCTGGTGACTGACATTAGCTAAGACCAAATTTTCCCCTAAGACACCACCCCCAATAAAACAGACACTGACTGAACTGTCCCTTTGTGCCAGTGCTGTCCCAATCCTTTCCATACTGTTACCTTCTCAAAAAATCCGGGGAATAAGGTCTGCATAGGTTGCAGTTCAGGGCTGGAGAGATGGCTTAGCAGTTAATGCATTTGCTTGCAAAGCCAAAGGAACCCAGTTCAACTCTGCAGGACCCACATAAGCCGGATGACACATGTGTCTGGAGTTTGTTTGCAATGGCTGGAGGCCCTGATGCACCCACATTCTCCCTCCCCCTCTCTCTCTGCCTCTTCCTTTCTCTAATATAAATAAATTAATTAAAAATATATAGGCTGCAGTTTATAGATGAAGAAACTGAGGCGCCAGCAAGTAATTTACCACCCAAGGTTATACAGTAGGTAAGTTCTGAACCAAGATTAAAATCAAATGCCTTTTTTTTTTTTTTTTTTTTTTTTTTTTGAGGTAGGGTCTCATGCCAGCCCAGGCTGACCTGGAATTCACTATGGGTAGGCTCTCAGGGTGGCCTTGAACTCATGGCGATCTTCCTGCCCCTGCATCCCAAAGGCGTGCGCCACTATACCCGGCTTAAAATCAGACTTCTTGGCTGTGAAGTCTATGCTTAAATTTTTAAATTGGAACTTTAATATTTTAACATACAGCAATTTGATCATGTTCTCATCTCATTATCCTCTTTAGTCCCTTTTCCCTTGTCCTGCATCCCCAACAGGACCCTCTTTCAGAAGGGTGCACATTCCCATGTCCTTGATGGCAAAATGTTGGTGGGTTTAGAATTGTTGCCTTTCACCACTCTGCTGGAGGGTCTTTTACCCCCTGGAACTTTTGCAGCAATAAGGTCTGTGATACGAAGAATAAACTTCAAATGCCAAAGCAGCCTATGGGAGGCAAGGTCCCCCCCCCTTAGAGTTTCTAGGGGATGTTTCCTCATTACAGGCAAGTATGGCCCAAGCAGGGAGCTTAGTCACATTGTCACACCTCAGCAGCAGGGATCAGCAAGAGTAAGCTAACACTGAACACCTAGTGGGCTGGACTATAAAGTCCCAAGGACCCCCCCCCCCCGCTCTGTCCTGCCCTGCATTAGCACACCTCCCCTAGCAAGGCTCTACCTTCCTAAAGGCTCCTCCAGCCAGAGACTAAGTAGAGCACTTAATTATAAACGCTTGAGGTAACAGGAAACATTTTACATTCAAACCACCACATTCTTTTCAACGTGGAAGGTTTCAGATATATCCTTATCAACAGGTGACCTTGGGCAGTTGCACAACCTCTGTACCTCAGTTTTGATGCAGGTCACACTGTCCCTGGGGTGTTCTGAGGACTGAGCAGAGGTGTAGGAAGTGGGTGGAAAGTACACGCCAGCACAATGGGACACCCATTCGTCCCAGCAGCGTCGCTTGCTGCAATTCTCATGATCACAACAATTCAAGGGCGTTGGGGTGGAATAATGAGATCATGAGTTTGGGGAGAACAATTTGAACATTAGCAGGTACAACACCCACCCGAGAGCTGCTAGGGTTTCAGTTGTGGCTCTGTCACCTGCTGGCTGTGTGATGCTGGGTAGTTTACTAACTGGAGTTATCATCTGCAGATAAGGAGAGCCTTGTTACCTGTGATGGGGAGCATGTCAATTGGCACGTATCAAGCGCTTAGGAGAGCACCACGCATGCTCAGTTGTTTATTGAGGATTTGAAAACATTTTTTTTTCCTTTTTCTTTTCATGGTGTTTTCCTGCTTGTCATTGCTTCCTGGGCATATGTATAATAGGGACATGTCAGTTTATAGCATCTTCCTTGCTGGATCCCATTTAACTGTTAAAAACGTGCTTTAGGGCTGGGGAGATGGCTGAGCGGTGAAGGTGCTTGCCTGCAAAGCCTAAGGACCCGTGTTCCACTCTCCAGATCCCACGTAAGCCAGATGCACAAAGGTGAGGCAAGCGTAGGGTCACACATGCCCACTAGGTGGCGTGAGTGTCAGGAGTTCCCTTGCAGTGGCTGAGGCCCTGGTGCAACAATTCTCTCTCTCTCTCTCTCTATCTATCTCAATATAAAAAAATAAAAATGAAAAACATGCTTTTGGGGCTGGAAAGATAGCTTCGCAGTTAAACCACTTGTTTGCAAAGCTAAAGGACACAAGTTCAATTCCCCAGGACCCATGTAAGCCAGATGCGCAAGGGGGAGCATGCATCTGGAGTTAGTTTGCAGTGGCTATAAGCCTGAGTGCACCCATTCTATCTGCTTCTTTCTCTCTCACTCTCAAATGATTTTTTTTTTTTTTTTTAAAAAAAAAAAGGCCTTATAAATAGTCCCTGCTGATTCCAAAGAATCACGGAGCACAGTGGCCCCAAGGTTTGTCCTTGAAATGTGGGTGATGGTTTCGCATCGAGGGCCCAGCCTGTGGGCAACATGAATCATGCAGAATGTGGATTTCTTAAATTGTCAGTCTCCTCACTCAGTATTGACACAGACCCACACTGATGCACGGACAGTACTCCCAGGGAGCTGAGATAAAACCGCTAACTCTGGAAGCTTGCATGTGTGTGTGTGTGTGTAGCCTAGAGCCAGATCTTATGGTACTTGGCTTTTTTTTCTTTCCCTCCCCCTTTTTTTGGTTGTAAAGCTGAATAAAAGGCACTTAGTCCAAAACTTTAAAAAATTGCTACTGGGCAAAGTAATTTTGTGTCAGGCTTCTGTTCAGGGCAGATTTACACTGGTTATAAATCTCTGAAATTAAGGTCTTACTGTGGAAAAGCTGAAATGTATTCAACATTAGCAGACATCCAGGCCTGCTCTGAAGTGGTGGTCATTCTCCCACCATGATAAAAAAGCAACTCTAGCTTTATGTTTGGGGGAACAATAAGTTTAAGCATGCCTCTTGGACTGGGGACTGGCTCTCCAATGAGGAGCCAAATTTTCCATCAACAGTTCTCTCACTAGAATCAAAGGTTAAGCTGAGGAGTTTGATTTAATGACAGAGTTAATTTAGGCCTTCAGCATGACAGGAGGCCTCGCCTTTCGTTTTCTAATCAAGATCATAGTCTAGGGTCAGCAACCTTGTGGAAGTGGGGGGACATGACGCCAGCATTTGTTCTTGTGATGTCTGGGAGATTAGGGGTGCTTAGCAGTTTCTGAGCTAACAGTGGACCTAGAGAATGTCTCCTAGGTAAAATGCATTTCTTCTTCACCTTCACCAGAGCCCCCCTCCCGCTTTAGATTTTAAAAATGTGCTTGAAATTTAAGTAACTTCCTGAACCACCTCACGAGTCTTTCAGTTTTAAGTCTAGGGCCAACGGAGGCTGTGGTGAGGAAGACGTTTTTCCAGTGGTTGCCTCAGTCATTTGGCCCTTCTTGGGTTAGACCATCTACTGCTAATCAAAATGGCCTATCGTCATGCACTTGTTTTTGAGGAAAAGTCACTCCTAGGTCTACAGGATAAATGTTGTTGATAGGCTAGTTTTGCTATAGTGCCGCTTATTTTTCAAGGCAGCTGCATACCATTCACTGGGTACGTATAGCCCAGTGAAGACATAGTTGCAAAGAAATTGTCCCCTGCTGGGGGGGGGGGTAGCAAGAGTGATAGCATTTGCCTAGCATGCAGGAGGCCGTGGGTCCAATTCCCAGTACCACCATCAAGAACCTACAAAACACACACACACACACACACACACACACACACACACACACACACACACAGAGCTTCTTGTTTTCTTAAAGACAAACAAGCCCAGAGTCCACAGGAAGGAGGTAGGGGCTCTCATAAATGACTTGGGTTTGAAGAGGAGCAGTAAGGGGAAGGAAGCCCAGATGTGCCCGAAGTAAGTCACGAGGCACCTTCGTAGGGGCAGAACCCCTGAGCACCTCACCACAGATGAATTCCGACCAGCTATCTTCCTTGGTCTGGTCATTCCTGTGCCATGTTCAGGTAGGTTGCTTCTAAGAACATGAGCTAAGGACTGTGCCAATGCTTTGAGTGCCAAGGAGAGATCTGGGTGCTCCAATGTTTTCTTTAGTATTGGGGTTGCACATTCCTTGCTTCCCTGAACTAAAAAGAAAAAAAAGAAAAAAAAAAAAACTGTCGCAAAGAAATGGCTAGAGTAACAGGCTTCATGAGTTACTTCCAATACTCCCTCCATGGGAAAATGTCTTCCAAGTGGTGGAATTATTTGTGGGTAATGTAAGGTTGCAATTTATGTCTAGACTTGGCCCGCTCACATTTTTATTAGTAGGTATCTTTTGGTACAAGCCTTTCATCTGGAAAAGCAAATATCAGGGTGGGATTTTTTTTTTTTTTCAAATACCTTTAGAAATGTTGACATTTTAGAAATGCTAAAGTCACTCATCCATGCAATTTTTAACAGCATGTTTCTGAGAACATTGTGGACAGCTGGCCGTCCGCTGGGTGTGAGACCACAGAGGTATGTTGTGCCTCCTGAAGCTTGGCCTTCAGTGAGGAAGACATACACAGAGCACGTCACTTCTCACTTGTACGGAAATATTCCAGTAGAGTATTGAGTTAGGTCTGATGTGTGGACATAGGTCAGTATTTCAAGAGGTCAAGGCTGCCGGGTGTGGTGGCACACGCCTTTGATCCCAGCACTCGGGAGGCAAAGGTAGGAGGATCGCCGTGAGTTCGAGGCCACCCTGAGACTACAGAGTGAATTCCAGGTCAGCCTGGGCCAGAGTGAGACCCTACCTTGGAAAACCAAAAAAAAAAAAAAAAGAGTTCAAGGCTGGAGAGATGGCTCAGCAGTAGTTAAGGTGCTTCAGCACCGACCTAAAGCCAGCTGCACAAAGTGGTGCATGCATCTGCAGTGTATTTACAGTGCCTAGAGGCCTTGGTGTGCCCATTCTCTCTTTTGTGCTGTCTGTCCCTCTGTCTCTTTTTCTGTCTCTCTCTGCTTGTACATAAAAAATAAAAATAAAGTAAAATAAAAGCTCAAACCCTCAAAACAAAACAGAGAGAAATGGTGTATTTTTTTTTTTTTCGAGGTAGGGTCTCACTCTAGTCCAGGCTGACCTGAAATACACTATGTAGTCTCAGGGTGGCCTTGAACTCACAGCGATCCTCCTACCTCTGCCTCCCAAGTGCTGGGATTAAAGGTGTGCTCCACCACACCTGGCTAACTTTGTTTTTCTTTTTTCTTTTTTCTTTTTTCTTTTTTCTTTTTTCTTTTTTCTTTTTCTTCTCCTTCTCCTTCTCCTTCTCCTTCTCCTTCTCCTTCCTCCTCTTCCTCCCCTCTCCTTCTCCTTCCCCTTCCCTCCTTCTCCTTCTCCTTCTCCTTCTCCTTCCCCTTCCTTCTCCTTCCTTCCTTCTCCTTCTCCTTCTCCTTCTCCTTCTTCCCCTTCCCTCTTCTCCCTTCTCCTTTTCCCTTCCTTCCCCCTTCCCTTCCCTTCCCTTTCCTTTCCTTTCCTTTCAAGGAGAGGTGCTTCTTCCAAACTGGTTTCAGACTCTTAGCAAACATTTCTTGCCCAGCCATGGTGCCAGGGTCGGTCTGGCCATGGAGAAGCTTGTCATCCAAGCGAGGAGACAGATGCTAGAATGATCCATGCCTATGAAATTTATTGAGCTTTGGAACAGAGTGCTGCCCAGTGTGATGTATAAAAGAGATGATTCACCTTACACTGTGCTGGTGTTAGAATGGCTTTCTTGGAGCCTGTCTTCAGGGTACAACTACCACATAAACCCTTCCTCTGTCTCACTCACACATCTCCAGAGAGTTCCTGGACGCTTGCTGCATGCTAGGTCATAGAACCCAGGACCTTTGATCCAGCGGCTAAGAACAGCCACCCAGCCCAAGCTGCCTCCTTTTCACGGTGGCTTTTCTAGCAGTGGCCAGTGTTTGAAACCTCTTCAGTCTTGGTACGGCATTGATGGGAAATGGGTGAGACAGCCATCATTTCTTGGTACCCAATCCACGTCAAGTGTGTGATATCCATGCCCCCCCCCCAACACTAGTTCCATGGGGATGAAGACAAAGTCTAGAACTGTCTGTCTCATTTGCCCCTCCAGTTGACTCAACTTGCGGGAATGCTCTATGGGGAGCACTCTGCGACTCCACGTCAGACCCAGAAGATAAATGTCTCTGGGTGGCACCCTCTGTCTTCATTTGCATGCACATTTGTGGATGATGTTGTTTATTTTTACACTGCTGAGGCAGAGCAGTAGTCGCAGCTTTGATGTGTGCGAGCCTGAGAGATTAGAGCTGGGCTCTTCCTTTGAGAAAACAAATACTTTTGTGTCGATTTCAATGAGATATAAATCATACCCAGGAAGTTTACAGTTGAGTAAGAATGGCATAATTACTGATTGTATATCGAAAGGGGACATATTTACGAAACGACTTGGAAAAGCTTGTAATCCCTTCGTGTATTTTGAATAACTAATTGCTATGTCATCGTGGCATATTTGCAGCATGAGAGTTAAGTCTGTCAAACGTGTTTTTTTTTTTTTTCTTCTTTTCTTCTTTTTTTTTCCCCCCTCCAAAAACCTCACTTTAAGGGATTTTCTGACTGGATTGTGAAAGGGTGCTCCAAGTTGGAGCTGACTTGGTGGCAGTCTGTGGTTGGAAGGCTTGATTTGAATGGTGCCAGTCAGAGTTAAATTACAGGCTGGGAAAAAGGAAACAAATTTAAAAAAAAAAAAAAAAAAGGAGGTGTTTATGGTTCCCGGCTCCCCTAAGTACTTCTTGAGGATCAAAATAGCCTCTTTAAAATAAATTGCAGGCCATTAGTCTACAACCGAGGAAGCCCCTTTGAGGCTGAGCTGGGGGAAGGGCCTAAGGAGAGACTGACTTAGCCTTGCATGGACAGGGCACGCCTTTCAGACACTGTCTCCACTAATACACACGTGTCTTTACCTGTACCCACCATGAGCATTTCTCTCAGGCCAGAAGGATGTCACGGCTGTTCCAGTATGACCTCGAATCTTAATGGGTATTTGAGCTTCTTGCAACATTTTTTCCTCCCTCCAAGGACAGGGACAGGGAGCAAAGGAAAGAACCGCAGGCTAGTCTGCCTCCATGAGTCACCTTGAACCCTAGTGGTCTGGGAAGAACCTGTCTTCAGTACCTTCTACCAGGTGGACGTAGAGCAGGTTTATAGCCTGGCTTGTTGAGCCTCCGTTTAGATTTTCTTGTCGTCTTTGGATTTCACTCATGCCTTAATGACACTTTTTTTTTTTTTTTTTTTTTGAGAAAGCTAATTGCATTGGCTTCTCCAAAAGGCATCACTTTAAACAATCCATCCTGACTGTGAAAACAAATACATGCTTGACTTATTTCATTTATTTTCCACTCCCAAATCCAAACGAGGATGAAGCCATTCTGGATAAGAAGACATGTGTGCATCTCTGTCACATCTTTTATCACCACGACTGCTTTCCCAAACGATGCAACTTGTGACAAATGCGAACATTAATTACAGTTAACAAAGAGATGTCATGTGAGAGTATTCATGAGACAAAAAAAAAAAAAAAAAAAAAAAAAAACACCCAGCAGACAATCAATGAGATTACATCTTGCACCCAGCTTCGAGTCAAAGTGTAAAAGTCAGAAATCAAATACCATCAGTTATCAAATTATGCTAATGATTCTCATGAAAGCTTCTGGTACCTTGCTCAAGAATGAGTTGCTGTAATGGCAACTAATAGAACAAGAGAAGTTGATTGCCGTGAATTAATTAGAACCGACTGCCAGGGTTTCCTTTTTATTTATTTATTTATTTAAATATCGACAATCTGTTCAGAACCCGTGGTTTGTTTGCAGCATCTCTTTTCTTCCCTCCCCCAAGTCATCAACCCACCGAGGGTTAGGTATCTCTCACCAGCCTTGGGGTTCTGACCCCAGGCTGACAGCAGGCACGCTGATGGAGAGGATGGCCAGTGGGAGAACCTTACGCTGGGGCAGCAACAAAGTCCAAAGGAGACTCTCTGCCTAAAGTTCCCTTCCCTTCTTTTTCTTATGCAAATAGAACATTCTCACTGAAATCTATTTCTGTTTTTGTTCATTTCTTCTTCTTCTTTTTTAATCATCTATTGATTACTTACTGAGCCAAACTATAGGGACACACAGAAGGTCAAAGTAAATCAAGGTCTCTACCTATAAGGAGCTGGCTGTATCTTGCTAGTAAATACTACATAGAAATCTGTAGTTCACCTTCCAGGTCTAACATCCTGTTAGCTGTGTGATTTCCTTCCGCCCTATCATGGTAGTGACCAGCACTACCGAAGGGAGAAGTGAAGGTTGCAAGTTCTAGGCACAGGGGAGATGAACTCCGTTGGTTTCTCTTGTGATTATTAAAAACTTCCCTGGGGTCCTTCCACACTCCCACTGGCTAGCCAGAGACATGGTCCCTCTGAACCCAGATCAGAGGCAGGAGCAGGCAGAGGGTGCCTCCTAGGTCTATGGTGAACACCCTGGGCCCAGGACAGTTTGTTCTAAGTGGTAGCTTCAGGCATCTCCAGCCTGCCTTAAGGCCCATTTGTGAGACTTTGACTTAGAAAATGAATTGTGTTACAAAATCAACATGTCTTGCTCCATGTTAGACTTCTTCCCTCTGATCAAGTCATTGATGACAATTTCCTCAAACGTTCACCACAGAAGGAAGGTTTGGGTCATTACAGAACAGGCTTTTGACACGGTCAGGCTCTTAGCAAACCCAGTCGGCCATGGGCGTAAGTGGGCACAGGCCTGTCTTGCAGGCCTGGCTCATGGGTGTTGGGAAGCACATCCGACTATGTTGAATTTCCTTCGCTGGCTAAATTGGTACATTAGAACAGAAACGATTTCCACATTTGCATAGTTGATTTCATTACTGTTGCCATTATTGATGCCCGGCTACTCTGAAAGAACGGAGCCATAAAAGCAAATAAAATCACTTTGCGATTCCATTATTGGATAAATTACCACATTACTGCTTGCGTTTTAGGGCTCCAGCCATTCCCCACATTTGCATAGTTTATTTCATTATCATTATTAATAACAACAACAATAATGATGATGATGGCTAGGATCCTTGAATGAAAGCAACTAGAAAAAATGCCAGAGCCTGCAGAGGTCTTTATGGACTCAACTGCCATCACTACGACTCCCTTTATCTGCTGCAGAAATAGAGCTGCGTCCATGCGCCAGCCCAAAGCATTTAACAGACCCCCACGCCATGAATGCAGCCGCTCAGAACTTGGGGGGGTGGGGAGGGTGGCTGAAAGTGTGCTCCAAAACAGTGACTCATTGTGTTTTCTAAAGATTTAAGGTTGGGAGGTCCCTGCTCAGCCAGCTAACAAATCGTGTCCCTTCGGAAAGGGGACTTCGACTCACCCAGCCTCATCTTTCTTGTACACAAAATGGGGATCATGAGGCTGGCTTCGCGTGATGATGAAGAACGAAGGGGAGGGTGGACGCTGGTGTGTTCTGCAGACTTTCACATTTCTTGAGATGAATAATCATCCTCTGTGATCCACGAGACAGGGGCTATACTCATCTGTCCCTTTGGCTGAGAGAGTTTTCCAAAACCTTCCTTAGTTATCTAAGCCATTCTCCTCCACTACTGTTAGGTAGGAAATGCATATTTGTTGACGGCTTTCAGTCTTCCATAGTTAAAAATAACTCACCCAGATGAACATTCCTATGATGATCTGGCTGCCCCAGGTGTACTCTTTCTTACTCAGCATTTTCCAATTAGGCCCATCTCTCCTCCTTGGCCACCAAACCCGGAAATATGAAGTCTTTTTGTCCATTAATTTCTCAGGTCCTATGGTGCAAGAAACATCCACTGGTGGCCGTCCATGCTCTGCTAGAGAATTTTCCCCTGGTTTTGTTTTTATTATTTTATTTTATTTCTGCTGCACCAGGGGCTCCAAAAAAATGAATGTGTCAGTAAAGGATTTGACAGTATGTTACGACAGTCATCAATCCACTGAGCCCTGTAGCCATAAATAAGCTTCATACGCTGCCACACTAAAGAGGACAGTTTTTCTTCTCCAGGACATTGAAAATGTCACAGCGAGGGAATTGTTTGTCCCCGTCTCCACGGCAACGCCACCAGCACTTATCATTAACTTTCACACCAAGATTTTAATCAGCGCTCTTTGCGGCCTGAGACCAAGTCAACATCAGCCCAAATTTTCAAAGCCGTTATTCTAATTATGACGAGAAGGCTACAGATTGATGAGCTGAGTTTTCTGCTAGGACTGGTGGCAGTTAATTCTCGTGACCTGCATGGCTCGGGGAGTCTCTCTTAGAGATGGAGTCTTGAAAGTTCGATTATTAGTGACAGCTTGTAAGTGAGAGGAGCCTTATCTCTCCAGAGGGTGTTGATAACTTGAGACAAGGTTTAACTAGGAAGTAGTGAGACGGTGGGAAGGAGGGGACCCAGGGGGAGAGAGGGGAGAAGGAAGTGTGCATGGTGTCTACAGCCTCGTGCAGCACGTAATGAGAAATGCGGACAGGCACGATTTCACAAGTTGTAAATTCTGGGAGCTTTCAGTTGTAAATTCTGGAAGAGGCTGTTTCACTCTGCTATCTGATAATGTGTGAAAATATTTGTCCCCTTGCTTCATAGGCACGGACAAGCACTATTTTCCGGGAAAAAAAAAATGTATTCAACTTCCTGGCTCTCGCCTGCCTCTTTTTGGTTTCCTCTGGTAAGGGGTCTTCCAGAAGCAAAAGGAAGATTTGCAATTGCAATGAAGCAGGAGCTAATTTTTGTTTGTGTTTTTAGAAAGACTGGTTTTGCTCATTTCCCTTATTTTTTTTTTTTCCTGTAGTTTCTTTGGACTCCATCTTGTTCCTAGAGTCCTTGGTTTGCAATGAGAGGAGAGAGAATGGCCCACATCCTTTACTTTCTGCTGCCTCCTTCCCCGGTCCAGTGCTGTGTGTCCTTCCTTGGCGTGGTGGTTGGAAGTGGTCCATGCCCTTTCCTTGAACTGAGATACCCTGGGCTGTGAGTCTCTTGGGTCTGGGAAGGGGGCACATCATGGTGGTTCCCCAGCCAGTGGCTTCTCTGATCTTGTGTATTCCTTCATCTCTTTCTTTCTTTCTTTCTTTAAAATTTTATTTATTTATTTGAGAGAGTGAAAGAGGCAGACACACACACACACACACACACACACACACACACAGAGAGAGAGAGAGAGAGAGAGAGAGAGAATGGGCACACCAGGGCCTCCAGCCACTGCAAATGGACTCCAGACACATTCGCCACCTTGTGCATCTGGCTTATGTGGGTCCTGGGGAATTGAGCTCAGGTCTTTTGGCTTTGCAGGCAAATACCTTAACCACTAAGCAATCTCTCCAGCCCCCACCCCCCCGCCATCTCTTTCTAAGGGAAGGTGCTGGAAGGCAAGATGTTGAGGTCAGAAGTGCCTCATTCCAGATGCTTCAAGGCAGGCCATTGAGCAGGACTCTCAGTGCCTCCATTTCTCATCTTTTAGATGGTGATCATACCTGTCTGGTCTCCCTCACTTATCAAATGAAAGAAAAGAAAAAAAAAACAGGAGCGGTGTTGCTCTTATGTCCTAAAAGCAACAAGATGCATGCATGAGCATGGGCGGATGTTGCCTGTTTTCGTTTGTTTTCTCCCCTGGAACTAGATGCCGTTACAATGCCGTTACAGTTGACACTGTTTGAAGCCAGCATAATTATCTCCACTCGCTTTATTTGACCCTTGAGAACACTGAGATACAGAGAGGTAAGGCAGCTTGCTTGTGGTCACACAGCCAATTAAAGGCCTAACTAGGCATAGAAGTCCCACTACCCAGCATGCAGCAAACCAGATCACGCCGCTTGCCATATTAATAGGCTGGGATTAAGGACAAAAGCAAACCCAATTAGTTTCTGTTGCAGCCCCGTTTTTTTTACAATCCTGCCTTGTTTCCCTCCCGTGTGTTTATATGTATGCTTTAATGGCACTCTCCGCCTTTTAGGCTGGGGTTGCTCGAGGTATGTTTATAATGGTGGTGTAATTATAATAATAAAATACAAATCTTTCCAGGGAGCACACTCATTACTGGCTGGCCAGGTAAAACAAACAGGCCTGGCGCTAACTCTGGAGCAAGGCTGTTTATTTCCAAGGTGTGGCTTTGAAGTCCAGGCTGCCTTGCTTCTCCAGCCAGGGAGGCCCTGTGCTTCACCTAAGCAGAGCCACGCTGCCAGGTTGGGCTGGCCACTGATGCCCAGGTTATGCCCAGGTTGTTGGAGCACAGTCTTGCCCTTTAACTCCCTGCTTCTTCTAGGGCAAAGACGAAGGAACACGAGTAGATCCAATAGCATTCTAACTTTTGGGATATAGGACTTTGTAGTGTATACTAAAGGGAAAATTATTGTGATGAGTAAAGTCATTGTGGGGGGGGAGAGTGGGTGAGTGTGTGTGTGTGTGTGTGTGTGTGTGTGTGTGTAAATGCCTGTCTGTCCTTGTTAATTAGAAGTGCACATATTGGGAAATTAACTATGAAATACTAAAAATGATAAATTATTCCTTATTTGAAAGTATAAATTAAAGGTTTAGTGTATATAAAATTTGTCATGTTTAATTGCAAGTTCAATTAAAATTCAGGGTAATGATGATTTATACAAGTTTCTGTGTAATTTGATATTCATTAGCTTAGCCAGACACATGCTGATATTAGCTCGTTAATTATGTTTCCTTTTGTTGAAGGCAGCCTTGTGAAAGCAATCTGCTCAAAGTTTTCCAAACTCATTCTGCTCAATGAATATTTGGCAGCTGTTCATGTTATTGAGATGGTCACCGTGGCTTCATTTCAGTCCTCGGCTGCATCAATCATACCTTCCCTGTGACAAACAAGGGTTTCTCATTACAAACCCATTTATGAAGGTTACGGCTGACATTAAAAGACTGATTGTCCGGTACTGTGCCATTACTTTACAGCCATGGTGGAGTGGAACTGCTGTGCATATCCACACCTCCCACCTGGTCAAGAGGTTCAGAACACATCGCCAGGGGGAGGCAGAATCAGTACAGGGACCTGAGTCCCCTTTCCAAATGTGTTGTTCAAACTTGGAATGAGGGCTGGGGACATGGCTCAATGGCTCAGGGTACTCGCTTGCAAAGCCTGCTGGTCCATATTCAGTTTCCCAGTTTGCCAGTACCCACAGAAAGCCAAATGTGCAGTTGGGTGTATGTGTCTGGAGTCATTTGCAGTGGCAAGAGGCCCTGGTGTGCCTATATTCTCTTGCAAATGAATAAATAAAATATAAACAAACAAACTTGCATCTTAGAAAAAGACCCTCAGGGCCAGGACCCAGCCTCCCCTTTGTCCTCCCAGGGCTAGTGATGGGTGTTCATAGAAGTGGGCCTTGAGGTTCCCAGAGGGTGAGGGGTGCTCACATAGTTACCTGCTGACTCTGGGTAGCAGAGGTGAGGCTGATTCCTGGGGAGACACAGCTTCAGGAGGATGCTTCCAGAAGTGTGGCACCTCCTTAAAAGGTGGAAGAACTCAGCCAGCCACTGGGAAAATCATGGAATCATCCTATTGACCATCCTGTGATTTTTTTTTTCTTTTCTTTGGAGGAGGGGAGGGCTATGGATGTTTTTACATGTTTTCACAGCCATAACCCTTGCACTTTACTTGGGAACTTGAAATGGCAGGAACTGTTCCCTTGTGACACAAAGAGTAGCTGGGACACAGGACTGATGTGTCCACTGTTCCCAACGTGGATACTGGCAATGGGCAGCCCGAGGACTCGGCAGGGCACAGTGCTTGCTGGGGTGAAGTCTGTCCCAACATGGTTTGTTTGGTTTTTTTCAACATACATGCTTCTTTTTTAGATGAACAACTATTGGATAAATACTAAAATGGTGACTCTGGGTCTAACCATAGGCAGTTTAGCTTCTAGCCATTTGTACTCCAGTAAGGTGCCAGTTGTGTTTGTGATGCTAAGTGCAGTGAAAATTCCTTTTGAACAGTTAGAATTTTGTGTTCCTGTAGATCTACTGACATATTTGTGCATATTTAGGGAGGCGGTGGTTTCCTAACTTTTTATTTTCCTTGTGGGAGCCACCCTCTATGCCGACATACTTTGTGGCACCCATCCCCGTGCCTGTCTTCCTGTGAGAACCATCCCCTGTGCCCGCTGGCAGTCTGGTGTTTCTGGTGAGGTCTCTGTGGCAGAGGTAGCTGGCTCACTGTCCATCAAGATCATCTTTTTCTTCCAGAGTAGACAATTGTTGCTTGCAGCAACTTGCAGCCCACCCTCTCTTGATCCACATGGGCTGTGTAAGTGTTCTGGAGACCACACATGGTGTCCTCTGTTCCCCCCTGCCAGTTAGTGAGGAAGGACTCTGAGGGCTTGGGATTTGCATGTCACCAAATGGAAGGTCACATGTGGAACATCCAATTGGACTTGCCATGAGAAAGAAGTTAATCTAACAAGGCTTTACCTCGACTAGTGGTTCAATCCTTCACTCCTCCTATATATATTTGCCAAGTGTTGTGTTCAGGGACAAGGATAAACAAGAATACTGTTCCTGACCTCAGGGAGAGCCCCATGTGGTAAGGGATCATCGCAAGGGCACCACAGGCATGTGCTGTACAGTATAGTCACCCCACAGGGAGAGACGAGTTGTCTCTCATCTTGAAATGTTTGATAGGGCAGATTTTCTACCAAGTGAAATGATGCATGGGAATGTCCAACTGGCATACGAGGAAAACAAAACTGGAAGAGTCTTTAGTAGCTATAGGCTCATGAAATCTCCCTGTACGTCCTCTTGGCCCACCATGATTCCTCTTCTGACCATGGCTCTGGTGATGAGAACTGCTCTCTCAGGACCACAGGAGGACACTCAAGCCAAAGATGATAGAAACATGGCTGTTTATTTTCTTTTGTTTCTTTTCCTCCTTCTACAGTGTTGGGGACAAAACCAAGCGCCTTGTGCATGCTAGCCAAGCATTATAACACGGAAATACATCCTCCTGCCTTCTTTTCCTCCCTCCTCTTCTCTCTTTTCTTTGCCTCTTCCTTTCCCCATCTCCGAGACAGGAATTTGTCATGTAACCCTACTTAGCCTGGAATTATCTGTGTCGACGAGGCTGGCCTTGAACCTGTGACAGTCCTCCTGCTTCTTCCTCCCGAGCGGAGGTGTCACCACCCCTGTCTTTTATGTCTCATTGTGAAGATTGTGGAACACAGTGGCTCTTTTTTATGAGGCTTATTACTTCTCTGCGTTCAGTGCGAGTTCGGTTGGTAGTAGATGTGTAGTTTATTGCAATTTTTTTTTTTTTAACAATTACTAGCTTGTTTGACCTTGGCAAATTTCTTAACCTCTTTTCGCCTCTATCTCTTCATATGTAAAACAGTGATAATAAGAGTGTCTATCTCCTAGGGCCATTATGAGAATTAAACAAGTTAATATACATAAAAGGCTGTAACAAATGTGTCCCACGGCGAATGTTGAACAACCTCTCGGTGAGTGAAGAACATGACACTATACTCTTGAGAACTTCTGGGTTTTAACTGAAGGAGTAGAAGCTTGCAAGAGCCTCCTTTAGCATGCAGAGAATGACCCCTTCTTGACAAGACTGCAACTTTGATAGCTCATTTGTAATTTCCCTTTGCTTTCTTTCATATGCTCGTTGAATCCTTTGGATGGTTTTCTGACATTTAGGAAGGATGGTGATTTTTCATCATTCTGAGAAAAAAATCAAGGTTTTTTGTTTTTGTTTTTAATTGAACCTCTGGTCCTTTATAGACCTTAACCATGTAACTTGGAACTTTCTGTTTATTTATTTATTTTTAATGTCACCACCTTCTGTCTTATTAATGCATTTTGTCAGTGTGGAAAGCCCTCTGGTGGTCAAAATAATTCCTCTGTTTTTTTTTTTTTTTTTTTTTAAGATGAATGAAATAAAATCAAGTTTCAAGTTCATGTTGAAGAGCTGGGTTCACATCCCACTTTTCTCCTTCACTGTTTACTTGCTTTAGTTAAAAGTATAAAAGGCACAGTTGCAACCAGAGTAAGCTTCGTGCAGCATTTTGTTCTAAGGATGTCTTGTGTTGGGGCGGGGTGGGGGGAGTGGATAACGGCAGCCATTCAGTTTCCTTGTCCATATGAAAATGCATTCTGGGTGATGTAAACATTTAGAGGGATGCAATGCTGTTGTCCCACCCACTGCTGCCATTCTAGGGATGAGTTTTGGTGTTGACTCTCCATGTGGAGGTAAAGGAGAAAGGGGCTTAAATACTGTCTTCTGATTTTTTTAGAAGGGAAAATTGGGGCTCAGAGAGAAATGATTTGCTCAAGATGTTGAAAGCATGGAACAGAGCTGTAAGAATAAGGCAGAAGAAGGCGGGCCTCTCAAGTTCATTCAGCCACATGTCTCAAAGCATAATCCTAGCTGAGTCATGCCCATAAACCCTCCATCTCCCCATCAGGTCCTGGGGGAACCAGGTCACATCACACTGTCCCGTGGGAGACTGTTTCTGGCCAAAGTTCAGCTCACACACTGTCTGTGGATTGCTAGGTCCCTTGCTCAGAGGAAAATGACAAGCAGATGTTCCTGTTCCAGTTTAGCACAGAACTCTTGTGTGGACCGGACTGTGCTGGCGCGGACACTTGCCCTCGGCTCGTCCTCACCGTCACCATCCGACAGTGCAGCTTGGAAGGGATATGCCTTCATTTCAGTTGCATGCTGGCCACTGCTGCAACTCATCATCAAGATGGATGACTGGTGGGCGACCTCTGTCTGGTGTCCTAGGAGGGTGGATACCTCCGAGATGCAGAAACATCTGTTCTGCTTTGAAATTGGCAAGGAAACCTGGCTTGTCCCTCCCCTGCCTGATGCTTTTGCACGGGGCTTACGTTATTTTTTCTTTGTTTCTGTCTTTGGCTATGTCTGGGGTAGCCTGAGCCCCGGGGCCATTTCTTGTTACATCCTGTACATGATGACAAAGAAGCTGGGAGGACAGGATGAAGTGACTGAAGACCCCCTAGGACCGTCTCATCTCATTTCCTGGAAATGGCAGTACCACCGGGAATGTGCGTTAGCCAACGCTAGGAAATCAGAGAATGACCTAGCATTCTGCTTGTTCCTGGGCTCTTCCTCTGGACATACATACATACATTTTCTCAAGAGATGATTTAACCTCTTTGATGTATTTATTCAGCTTCTAAGAACTGAGGCTGGTCAGCGACTCATGCACGAGTTAGCGCATATGAACTAGATAAAACAGCTAATAAGGTGGGAGTTTAATTCATATGGCTGATTTGATTAAGGCAGTGGGGCCTCCAGTTGAGTCCTTATCCTGAGACTGTCTACTATGGCAGACAGAAAATAAAAGATGGGGCTGGGGAAATGGCTTAGTGGTTAAGGCGTTTGCCTGCAAAGCCTAAGGACCCTGGTTCGATTCCCCAGGACCCACGTAAGCCAGATGCGCAAATGGGCGCAAGTGTCTGGAGTGCATTTGCAGTGGCTGGAGGCCCTGGCATGCCCCCATTCTCTCTTTTTCTCTACCTCTTCCTCTCTCTCTTTCAAATAAATAAATAAATAAAAGAAAAGAAAAGAAAAGATGCCCCTACATTCAAAGAGCTTTAAAATGCTTTCCTTTAGGGAACACTTACCTACTATCTAGGACTGATCACACTACTGCTGGTTGCTTGAGGCTGAGTAAGTCGGGATGGGCTGCAGCACACACTGTGGGTGGTCTTTCGCAGGCTGGGCTGTATAACAGGTCCTGCTGCACATGGCCCTGGAGCTCCCTTTCCTGGGTGAAGGGGGTTAGAAATGACAACGGGAAGCCTCACCTGTACCAGTGACTAAAGCAGCTGGTGGTCATCACCGTATTTTCTGTAGTGGAGGTAACTCAAGTACATTCCTCTGTGAAGCTCATGGTGCCCCAGCTGCCCCAAGTTTCCACTGTATCATGTTGGAGAATGCACCACGCACCATTGTCTGCTTCCTGCCCTTGCCTGTTGAACATTCCCACAATGCACAAGGGGTTTCACTTGGATCTTTATTTCATCGTCCATACTAAGATTCATGGTCCACAAATCCCCTTGGTAGAAGGCTGCTTCTGAGGAACGTAGCACAGTGCCGGGGTGAAGGAAGAGAGTGGGGATACTATCATCCAGATAGAAGGAACGTGGACAGTTTCTTGGAAGAGGTTATGTTTGAGTTAGGATTTAGGAGTGGGTAGAAAGCTATGAAAGGGAAGGGTTTTCCTTTGCAGGAAGACAGCTTCTGCAAAGGCCCTGGGGATAAGAGGAGTGTTAGGCAGAGTCGGCAAACAGGGAGTATCTGGAGTGACTCTGGTTCAGGATCCTCCACACAGGTGGCACAGTGGGGCACATGAGATGGTGAATGTGTAGACTGTGAGTAGGGGTCTGTTTCCTGCTGACATGAATGTGAGACTGAGGCATGTCGAATTCATTATGTGGGTGTATGAGCGGCGGGGTAGTATGCATTATTTAGCATGAAGAAACAAGAACCACCTACACAAGAAACAGAAATTTGTTAGGTAGTGTGGCCTCTGTTTGCTGAGGAGTTTCAAACCAAGGGAAGGAAGAGAGAGAGAGAGAGAGGGGGGGGAGGAAGGGAGGGAGGGGGGGTCTTTAGAGAGGCCAGGGAGTGCTCAGCAGAGTGAAATGTGATTTCATCTAGAGAATGAATAGACTTTAGTTAAGGGGAGGTTGGAACAAGGTGTCTCTAATAACACATGCAAAGGCTCTTGGGCAGGAATGAGCTGGGTTTAGGGGTGCAACGTGTCCTTCATGGGCCCATTCCTGCCTAAATAAAATGTCAACAATTGATTTTTTTTTAAAAAAAAATGGTTTTGCTTGCTTTGTTTTTCTTTTTAATATTTTACTTATTTGAGAGAGAGAGAAATAAAGAATGAGCACGTCAGGGCCTCTAACCACTGCAAGTGAACTCCAGATGCATGTGCCACCTTGTGCATCTTGTGCATGTGGGTCCTGGGGAATCAAACCTGGGTCCTTTGGCTTTGATGCATACACCTTAACTGATAAGCCACCTCTTCAGCCACCCCCCCTTATTTTTTATTAAGTGTATACTTTGTTGGTACCATTTTTAATACACTAATATGTCTTCTTCATCCTGAAGTTATTTGGTTTTCCTTCTGATTCTAAAAGCACTGAGAATCTGGTGGACATCCCTGAAAGTCTTAGTAGGCACAGGTTATACACCACGTACCTGATGAGGGCTTGAGAGAAGCTGGGGAGTCTCTGTCCCTGTCAGTTCTCCTCTTGGAGCTACAAGATCATTGCACAGGAGAAAATATCCAGGATCACCTGCCCAGCCCTGAGGGATGGACAGACTCATAGCAGATAGCCATTGCGTGTACACCCAGACACCATTATCAGAATGTCCCTGGTGTGAGCAAAGATCCCAGAGCCAGTAAATGTGTTTTGTTTTTGTCTGTCCTCATGGAAGCGGGTGCCACTTGCTTATTTTCCTTATATTCCCTCTCAAGATGAATGCCCTGAGAACGTGTTCTTCTGAAGTCCTGAAGAATGCCTCTGTACCTTCAACCCCCATCTCTCTCCCCCTGCCCTTCCCTGACTGTCACTGTCATCAGCAAGCACCCTCCTGTCCTTCTGTCGTCCTCAGAAGTGATCGCACGGAAGGGGTTTAAGCAACAAAAGCAACTGTGGTGAGGAACATGCACAAGGTTTTGTTTCCTTTCTTTTCTATTTTCCTTGTACTTAAAAAACAAATAGAACACATGTAGATAATGCTCATAAGAGGATCAGAAAAGGAGAGGAGACTTGCACCTGGAAGTTGTTTTTCCCACTGTGACTTGGTGGCTCTGGAGCGTCCAGCTGTTGAGGGGCTAGTTTGTAAGAGTATTTGTTTTCTAAGCGTGCGCTGTGTTGTTTTGTTCAAGACTAAAACTAGACCTGTGACTTCACTTTCCCATGGACTGGAAACCCAGAGGCACAGCTTTTGCATCCATATGGCTCACATTGCAAGCTCTTCTGCTACCGTATAAGTGTGCGTGGCATTGGGTTTTGAAATAAATGAGTGGGGACAGCTTTTAAGAGAGTCCTGTTTTAAGTTCTTTATCCAAAGTTAAGAAGCAAGATTGGGTAAAGGAATGCTCTCTCCTAATAGCAGAGTCCCTTTTTCTGTTAAGATAGAAGGTCCGTTATATTCCTTTTATTGTCCCAAAATTGTGATGAGCATGTTCTGGTCAAAAGATGCCAGCCAGGTGTCAGTATAGCAAAAAATAAATAAATAAATAAATAAATAAATAAGTGCCCATAGCCCCTTGTTCATGATAGCACTAGTCATTGGAGCTGAGATAAGGAGACACCTGAGGTATTTAGCAGCCAATGGCTGGGTAAAGAAGGCATCGTAGCCAGGCATGGTGGTGCACACCTTTAATCCCAGGGCACAGAAGGTAGGAGGATTGCTGTGAGTTGGAGGCCAGCCTGAGACTACATAGTGAGTTCCAGGTTAATCCGACCTGCAGAAAACAATCAATAAAATCAGCAGAGGTAACAACAACAACAAAGGCACAGTGAAATATTACTGAGCCATAAAAAGGCTAAATTCTTTTAGGTGAAGGAAGTCGGATGGAACAAGATACCACGTTAAATGAGAAGAGCTAATCCCAGAAAAAGAATTACCACACCTTCCCACTCTATATGGAGCTCAGAAAGTTGATGTCGCGGGTGGAAAGCATAGAAGAGTGGTGACCAGAGGCGAGGGAGAGGAAGGCTTGGACAAGCCTGGACAATAGGTACCAAAACCTATTGAAGGAGGAAGACTATGTCCTGGTGTTATGAGCCCAGGAGGGCTGCTGTAGTTCACAACAACTGATCAAACGTTCGAACTAGAAGCAGAAGTTTCTCAGTACAAGATCAGGTTAATGCTTCAGGAGAAAGGGAAATGCTGATTTCCCTTGACTTGATCCTTATACACTGGAAACAGGTGTCAAATTATCACACTGTAGCCTAGAAATATGTCTGATTACTATGTCAATTAGAAATTTTTTTTTTTTTTGGAGAGAGACAGAGGGAGAGGAAGACAGATAGAGATGGGCGCGCCAGCAGTCTCTCAGCTGCTGTGAATGAAATCCAGATGTGTGCGCCCCCTTGTGGTCAAGTGTCACATTGCACCCTTGTGTCACTTTGCATCTGGCTAAACGTGGGACCTGGAGATTGGAACCAGTGTTCTTAAGCTTAGGAGCCTTAACCACTAAGCCATCTCTCCAGCCCGTCAATTAGAAATTTTTCATAGAAGATGTAACCTAGAGTGAAGGGTTCCCCCTGCCCCCTGTTGACTGACCTCTTGTGTCCTTTTCAAATGACCTTTCTTTGGAAATTGGGTTGATTCCTACATGTGATTTGGTGCCTCAGTTGTAGATAGCTTTCTTAGTGGAAAGGGAACCCTGCTAGTTCATGGTTTGGAGTGCTATTCTGAATTATCAGGGCAACCGCACCTCTTGTCACTGTGGCCCAGCACACAGGCCATGGTCCGCACAGTCTAATTCATTGTCAAAAGAAGAACAATGTCCTGTGAAGGTTACCTGTCAACATGTACACGAGTCTATTTCAGAACAAGTTGTTACCTTGCGACCAGGCTGGGTTCAGCACATCACTACCAGCTAGCTAGACATGTCCCAGCTCTTTCTGTACTGTTAATATCAAAGATGCTGTGCCAACGGACAGGGACCTTAGCACATCCTGTGTCTAAACCTCCAAAGAGGGAGGCAGCAAAAGCCTTGGAAGGACATCCGGGCTTTGCCAGGTGCTGGAGGAGGTCTGTCTTCCTGGGCCCGCTGGTATTGTGCTCAGGAGCGCACAACAAACAGTTAATCAGTGGTTCTAAGGAGGAAGCTCAGAGCTTTTATCCCATAGGTGGGCTCCTTGGCGCTCTGGGGCCAAAGAAGACTGAGGCATGGAGATAGTCCCTACTTGGGAGGTGTGACTGTCATCAACCATTGTCGTACCCAGAAGTCACCTCATTTCCAAAGGCGCTGACTCTAGCTCCGTGAATAGCATGCAGTTTGCCCTTAGCAAGGGCACAAGTGACTCACACCAAAAAACAAACAAAAAACAAACAAAAAACGGTACCCACTCCACCAGGGCTACCTTGTACATACCCTCTCATCTCCCTTGTGTTTCTGAATCTCTCAAATAAGTTTTCATTAATTTTAGCATACAGTGAGGAAAGTAACCCGTGGCTTATAAATAATGGCAACAGCTTTATGGAAACCCCTACAAACCACCAGGGGCACATAATAAGAAAGTTCTCCACGTCCAGGTGCGAAAACATGCCAATGATTACTTGTTGAGCAAGACCCCGTCAGCTCTTTTATTACAGTGCATTATTGGGTAATGGTTTTAAAGTTATTTATAGAAAGAAATGGAGCCATGTGGAGAATTTCATCATTTAATATGTTATCTGTGAATCTCATTAGCCTTTTTAGCCTAGGAGTGAGGCTGGAAATCAGAGAGCTGGCTGTGTGGTCAAGATGGAGCACTATGTCCACCTTTTGTCAGGGGTTGGCCTGGTGTTAAGTTGCTTCTTTGCGAGTCCCTGTGTGTTGAAGGTCTGGTTTCCATGGCATTTACATAAGCCTAGCAATAGTTAGCTGTGTGAAGCCAGGGAGGGCCTGTGATCAAGTGGCTTGGAGTGCCTGACCTGCAGGCCCTAAATAGGCAATGCCTCTTTCATGTTAAGTTACAGGGGGATGTTGGGAATTGGGGCGAACATACGGCTTCTCCCCTATCCCTAGGTGACAGAGGCAGCTCCAGAATCCTGTTTTCTTTTTTCTTTTTTTTTCTTTTTCTTTCCCTTTTTCTTTTTGTTTTTCTTTATTTTCTTTTTCTTTCTCTTTAACTTTCTCCTTCTTTCTTTCCCTCTCCCTTTCTTTCCTTCCTCCCTCCCTCCCTCCTTCCCTCCCTCCTTCCTTCTCCTCCCTCCCTCCTTCCTTCTCCTCCTTCCCTCCTTCCTTCTCCCCCTCCCTCCCTCCTTCTCCCCCTCCTTCTCCCTCCCTCCTTTCTTTCTTTCTTTCTTTCTTTCTTTCTTTCTTTCTTTCTTTCTTTCTTTCTTTCTTTCTTTCTTTCTTTCTTTCTTTCTTTTTCTTCACCTGGGAGTTTTCCCTACCTAACTCCATGCCATGGCATGAGGCAAGCAGTATGGAGTGCTGGCATCTGTGTTGCCCCGTGGAGCCCTCTGGGTCTTGGGCTGGGCTGAGCTGCTCCTGTGAATGTGGGTCCATGCTGTCAACAGCTGTGGGTTTGCCCATGACCTCTCAGCAATCTAATCAACAGTCCTTAAGCTCAGCTGGAGGAAGTACTCGTTGCAAACACTTTTTCATGGAAGGCCGGCTTCCTGTGTCAGAATGCTAGTGTGGTCAGACCAAGGCAGAGTTTATATTCTGGGAGGATGACGGGCATCAAGTGAGAAATCATTATCACGTGTGATCCCCCTCCGCCCCGCCGCACTTGTGTGTGATGTGGTGTGTGTGTTTTGTGTGTGGTGCATATGCATGGGCACATATCTATGCCCATGCAGCATCCCCATATGCTTGTGGTGGCTGAAGTGCAACGTCAGGGGTCCTGCTCCGTTCTTCTTCCATCTGGTCTTGTTTTGATGTGGCATCTTTCTGCCCATTCTGGAGTTTGTGGGGCTCCAATGATTCTTGGGTCTTGGCTGCCCTGCTGAACTGGGCTTACACATGGAGCTGTTTTATGTGCAATTTAGAGATTTGAACTCTGGCAGTCTTGGGCTCTGTCGAGCCCTCCTGGCTCTGTGGGAAGAATACCTAACCATGGAGTCCTCTCTCTAGACTTTGAGTAGAGTCTCCTGAGCCAGCTCAGGGCTAGGACTTTGGAGGCAGCTAGACCTAGGTCAGATGCTGGCCCATGATGGTACATTTGGTCTTTTATACCTTGCAAAACTCAAGGGAAACCAAGTTTAAAGTATGGGGAGTGGACACAATAGGAGGAAAGAGTTGACTTGAGCAGTGACATTTTGGCATATCAATACAGCTGTGTGATCCTCGGTTTCTCTGGCTTGAGGCCAACTCATAGGATGTACCTGTCATAGTTACTCATGTCTGAGCATTTAAGGAGACCATGAAATGAAGGGCTCAAAAGGTATACCGTAATAACGAAGGCTGAAGAGTAGGTGGGAAAACCAGGATTTGAACCCTGGCTGCAGAACTGCTGCATTTGCTACTATACTATGTTGCCTCTTGGTGTTTGTCTCAAACGATGCCACAAGTGAGGCTGGCGTCTGCTGGCAAGGAGAGGCCTTGTACTTTGGGACATGGAAAGTCAGGTGCGGGTCAAGGTGTGTTCAGTCTGCCCCTCTCTAGACCGTATTCATTCATTCAGCTTATGGATGTCGATTAGGGATTGGGTGGATCTCAGCCAAGGAACTGTGCATGAAGATAACAGAGGTGGGTGAGACCGTCCCTGCCTTAAATCAAGGGGACTCGGGAAGAAGCCAGTGGAGAGAGTGACAGTTTATGTAGGCGCATGTGTCCTGCAGAGCTCCCGTGCTTTCTGCCCGTGTCCTAGGTGTCAGGCTGGGCTCCACGTGCTCTGAAGATCTGACCACATTCAAGTTCACGAGCACCCCGGGAAGCGAGGGTCATTGTTAGACTCATTTCAGCAGGAGGCTCAGCAGCTTGCTAGAGGTCCTAGAACTAGCAAGGGACAGAGCTAGGATGCGCAGCTGGGCAGCCCGACCCGTGATTCCCTCCTCTTTACCTTTCACTGTATGGCCTTGGGTTCAGCAGCTCATGCACAGTCCCACAGGTAGCTCAGAAAGTTCCCCTTGCCTTGCCAGGTGTGGTGGCGCACGCCTTTAATCCCAGCACTTGGGAGGCAGAGGTAGGAGGATCACTGTGAGTTCGAGACCAGGCTGAGACGACATAGTGAATTCCAGTTCAGCCAGGGCTAGAGCGAGACCCTACCTCGAAAAACCAAAACCAAAAACAAAACAAAACAAAACAAAAGTTCCCCTTTACTAAGAAACAAAATGGCGCAGGCTCCACTCTTATTCCCCAACTAGTTGGTATCGCCTGGGGTCTTTGACATACTTGGAAAGCAGTGCACGTGATTTCACATTAAAGACTTTTGCCCACCTTGGGACCACACAGGTGCCATTGATGCATTCCATTCTGGCTCAGTGCCAGTCTTTGCCAGAGCCAGGGTAGTCCAACACAGATGGAGAAAAGCTTAGCCCTTGGGGACTCAGGGTTCTGTATGCTGACTTTTTAAAGATGCTAATACGCTTCTGTCTAAGGCAGTGGAGTAGTAGTTCTGCGCCACGTCATCTCAGCTGGGGGTGGGAGTCAGTCGTTGGATGTCATTTACTGAAAACTCATCCGGTATCCCCCGGAGAGAAACTGTTTTGAATACTTAGCAGGTTCCAGAAGTTCCTTGCAAAGATGTGGGACCCTCTCTTTTGTTGGGGTATCCCTGTGACTGGACGTGATTTCCTACTCCCTAGGATGGGCCCTCTGGGTCAGGCATGGCCCAGGATGCATCTGTGTGGGTTTAGAGCAATGGCCCATTTGGCTCTGAATTGTTTTCATGGTTCCCTGTCACTGCTGAGGAGGTAGCATCTGTAACAGCTCAATTTTGACAACTGTGTTGTCCCAAATTAATATTAATCAGCTCTCTTTCCATCCCTTTGGAAGTCACATGACCTGGCCTGGTCAGTTGTCGTCTGTTTGGAGCCAGGGCTCTGTTTCCCTTCTGGGTTGGTGCAGGGCCTTCATCTTCCCCTGTGCATTCACATGTCCCAGCCCCTGGTCTTAGTCAGTGTTTTCCTTTTTATTTTTTTAAATCACGATTATACAGATAAATGTATTTGAGAGAGAAAGAGAGAGAGAGAGAGAGAGAATGAATGAATAAGCATGCCAGGGCCTCCAGTTGCTGCAAAAGAACCCCAGATGCATGCTCCATCTTGTGCATATGGCTTCATGTGGGTACTGGCGAATTGTAACCTGGGTCCTCTGGCTTTGCAGGCAAGCGCCTTTAACCACTAAGTGTCTCTCCACCCCAGTGTTGTCCTTTAGAAAGTGTTCAGTGTTGGCTCCTTAGAGACCCTCAGAATATCTTAAAACAGGAAGTGCCACCATCAGCAAACCTGGAACGTATCCTCCCGAGGATCCAGACTTGAGATTGTGCATAATGACTTTATTGTGATCCTGACATATTTGATTTGACTTATACCATAGGAATTTGCCCCCCCCCCGAGTATATCACAAGCATCCTTCAGTGGTTGTTGTTTAGGAAGGACTGGAGATAGGCTGGAGAGATGCTTAGCAGTTAAGGTACTTGCCTGCAAAGCCAAAGGATCCAGGTTTGATTCCCCAGGACCTACATAACCCAGATGCACAAGGTAGCACATGCATCTGGAGTTCATTTGCAGCAGCTGGAGGCCCTGGTGCACACACTCCTTCCCTATCTCACTTTCTCTCTCTCCTGTCTCAAATAAATAATAATAAATAAATAAATGCAGTTAAAAATACATGTTAAAAAGGACTGGCAATGTTTCCTGTGCAGCAGGCTAGGTGTTTCCCAAGCAAAGGACCAGTAGTGTGCCAGTGATCCTGGCAAAACAGTCTTAGCAGGCACCTGATGCTAAGTCCAGGCCACAGTCTGTCTGACTCATCTCTGCATGCCTGTCACAGAGCCAAAGTGTTGAGATGAACGGTCCCAAGATGGTCACATAGCTGGGTATGGCAGTCCCAGGATCTGAGTCTTCCCGACATAGTTTCACACACGAATCCCTCATTTTCAGACGCTGAGATTTCCATCTTAAGAGTGGGAAAGGGAATGAGGTTCAGCCTGGGTTTCACAGTGCCCATCATCAGAAGAGTTCCAGGGGCTGGGAATTGGCTCTTTCAAACAGGCATACAGACCTGAGCTGATCCCTACAATGCACATTAAAAAATAATTCTTTTGTGTGCGTGTAGTGGTATGCACCTGTAATACCAGAACTTGGGAGGCAGAGACAGGAGGACTCCTGGGGCTGGCCAGCTCCTCTTTGTTGAGCACCAGCTTCAGTGAGGGACCCTGCCTCAAAGAGTAAGGTGGAGAGCAATTGAGGAAGACATCGACATTGACCTCTGGCTTCCAGGTGCATGCACACACATGCAAATATACACATACTGAAAGGGATAAGCTCTAGAAACACGTTTGCTTTCTGCCTGGCCTGCGAGCATGTTGTAGGCACGGTCCCAGCCCTACACCTGCATGTGAGTGGGAAAGAGCTCACTCGGTGTGCGCTCTAATGCCTCTCACGTCCAATAACTTTAAAACCAATCAAAGTACTCATATAGGGAGAAACAAATGGGGCCACTCTTTTTAGATATTTCAACAGGAATATTTCTGCCGCTGACATCTAAATTTTTAACAGGACGTGAGATTTGGCAAACAAACAAAAAATGCCAAGTTGTTGATTACCTGGTTCTTCTGTACTATTTCAGGTCTAACCATTACTGCCTGACATCACCATCTTCAAACATGTATCTTTGTTGAGGTCCTACTGAGTGTTAGATCATAAGGATTCAGTCCCGAGGTGTCAAGTGTCGGATGTGTGCTCTTGGCTCTCACGGACTCCTTCTCTGGGAACAAACAGGACTTACATTTCTAGAGAGGCGAATGCAAATACAGACCAACATTGCCAATGTTGGCTGGTTCTGCACGTGACTGCCGCTCTGCATTGTGTCTGCAGGGGACTCATGGATGACCCTTCAAATGGTAGTTCATGTTGAGCATTATTTCATCTGGCCTGAGAGAGAGAGAGGGAGGACTGAATTTTGGCTCCTGTAAGTGACAATCTGAAGGGATTTCTCAAGGACCTGTTGGAGGTCTCCACTTGAGATAGAAACACAAGCTACATGTGTCTGTGCATGGACATACACATGTGTGTCTGTGTCCCTGTGAGCATGCCTACCCTTATGGAGAGATGCTTTGGTCTTTCCACTCTGTGCTAGTTTCTCTTTTTGTTGCTGTGACCAGTGCTTGACAAAAGCAACTCAAGGAAGAGTTTAGTTCGACTTACAGTTCAAAGGTGCATCCCAGCACGGTGGGGAATTCCTGGCAACGTGAGGCTGCTGGTCCCACTGCATCTGCACTTAGAGAACAGAGAGAGATGGGCGCCTGAACTCAGCTCACTTTCCTTTTTATGGATCCTCATTCCCTGTGAAGGGGCTGCACACACTTAGGGTGGGTTTTCCCAGCTCAGCCTTCTGTAGAAGCTCCCTAATAGACACGTCCAGAGGTAATATTAGATCCTGTCAAGCTGACAATTAATCTTGACCATGAGAGATCCCAAAGGGATGTCGTTGAGGGATAATAAGGTTCATCAAAAGTTAGTTTGAAACCCATCCCAGCCTGTTTTATTTTCAAGTTCTAAAATTCCTAGATACTCTTGTTGGGAGTATATGTCAGCTTAAATGTGTGTTTACAGATCCCTTTCCTTTGTGATTCTTCCTGGCATTTAACATGGGTAAACTTCCTATTCCCATGCCTTCCCCCCACCTCCCCATTTCCGTCATCTGGACTTATTAACGTGCCTCAGAGGCAAACTCTTGCATCCTTCAATTGTTTCTCTGTGGACCCCTTTTACTCCTATCTCACTGTTTTCTGTTTCTTCCGCTGTAGTAAAAGAGACCAAGTGTAAACTCGTGATAAACCTTCCTTCTGGACTAGTTATCTGTCTCCTGTCCATTCCTGTGGCAGGCTGCCCAACCCTGGGGCAAAGCCCCCTCCCTCACCTTCTTTCCCTCCGTGTGTCACCAGCCCACTGCTGAGTGGCACCCATCATTCCCTCCTGCCCCACCCCCACCCTCTCTCTGTGGAGGTGGATGCGGGCCTCCTGTTCTGCTTGAAATTCTTGTCACTTCATGCCCTCTTTTCTCCTTTGTTGGCCTAACAGTAGGTTTGAGTTTGATGCGCCTTCCTTGATGGATCAGAAAGGTCACAATAACTTTATAAACAAGCACCTGTAACCACTGAGCCATCCCTTCAGCTGACAATGACGTTGTTTGGTAGACCAAGGTCAGCGATGTGCTGACCCCAGGTCTGGCCCTTTGAGGCATGGCCTTGTTGGCAGCCCTGCTGTTTCTGCTTGCTTCCTCACGGCCTGCATGGAAGGTACCTTCTGCCCTCCCCTGCGAGCTTGACCCTGAACTCTTGCCCTGACTTCACCCTTGCTTTGTGCTCTCTGTTCGATGTGAGCCTCAACATTAACATCTCTCATTTCAATTCCAGACATATTCTACGGTCCTCTCCTTCTCCTTGTGGGCACCACTGTAGGGCTTTTTCCTGAGGAGTTGAATGCAAGTCCCTCAGTCCCTTCAAGGGACTCCCAGTGTACCACGTTTGCCATGAGCGTCGACATCTTTTAGTTTCCCCGCATCTGGCGGAAGCGCTCATTTCAGTCATCGGCCAAAATCTCTTACTGAAGGCCTTCTCTCCCCCCTCTTTTCCTCTCTCTGTTTGTCATGTCTTGTTCACCTTTTTCTCTTGGATGGTGGTGGGGACACTCATGTTGTACCAGGACATGTGGATATTGTACATGGATCATCTTGTGTGATCTTTATAATAACTATAAACAATATTGATCTACAGGGCTGGCCAGATGGCTTAGTGGTTAAGGCATTTGCCTGCAAAGCCAAAAGACCCCAGTTCAATTCCCCAGGACCCACGTAAGCCAGATGCACAAGGGGGTTCATGTGTCTGGAGGTTGTTTGCGGTGGCTGGAGGCCCTAGTGCGCCCATTCTCTTTCTCTCTCTCCCACTCTCCCTCTGCTTCTTTCTCAAGTAAATAAAAAAAAAGAATATTGATCTTTATTTTAAAAGGTGAAAACTGGGGGCTCTGAGAGATTAAGTGACTTTTCCAAAGCACCCAATGAAATCACGTCTGAACTTAACCTAACACACACTCTGCCTTTTCTTCTCTGCCAGGAACCTCTTTCCCCTTCCCGAGAACCTCACTGCATCTTCCGTAGTCGCTGGGTTTGATTCTTTGTCACTGAGTCTTGCCCAAATACCAACTGTATCGGAAGAATTAAAACCACAGAATCTTGAATAAAATAAAAGGAAGAGGGCATAGATGTGTGCCCTGGGAATATTCTTTGTGTGTGAAACAAAAAATTTAACTTGTTATAGTCAATGAAGTCAACGATTCAGTTAATAATACCCTTAATGGCACCGGTCTGCTCAGGACTAGTGATGGATAACTTTCAAAGCTGAGACTCGATTCAGAAAAAGGGAGTAGAGAAATCAGTGACGTGAGAACAGCGGCAAAGATGAGCTGTCCATGGGCGGGCAGAGCCCCTGGAAAATGCTCAATGGTATGGGATTCTATGCCTTGAATCATTTCTTTCCAACCCTTCCCATACATGGAGGCCCTAGCGTCCCTGTCTACCCCACCTCTCACAGTGCTTGCTTGCTTGCCCCGCCCCTTGAGCTGTCTTTCTGTGTTCAGGGCTTGGCTTTTCTATCAACGTGGCTTTTCACCAAACACTGGTGCCTGGAAGTGTTCTCATGTTGTTCATGTTCTAAAAACTCCTTTGAAGGTGTGTTGAGACACCTGGGAGTATTCTGCCCTTCAAAGGAATGACCTCTTGCTTTAGGGACTCCCTCCCACTTCCCCCCCGACCTTTCATTGGAACAAGTCCCCAGAGACTTACTGTGGCCTTAAGACCAAGATGTAGGCCAAGTGGAAACATACCAAAGTGATTTAATAGAAAAGGTAATTCCTATTCAAACGGGATGGTCCCTTATTCATTTCCTCGGATTATCATCAAATTTATGTCACCAGCAAAGGAGCTTTATTGAGTTTCACAGAGATATTCCTTTTGCTCTCATTGTCGTTAGTTGGCACGCTGACATTTTCATATGTGTCTCAGCTAATGCCTCAAAATTACTCCATCTACAAATGTAACAATTGAACAGATAATTTTAATAAGATTCAGCTTGACTTCAGACCGCACTCCTTCCTTTCTTTATAGAATGCAAATTGTAACCTGTTTTTAAAGCCGTGCAATGCAGTGAACTTTAATGGGATTTGACAACATCATATTAAGCACAACAACTACGCATAATGTACCGAAAAATTGGACGTGAAATTGGAAACATAGCTGAGAACAAAGTAAATTTACATGGTTTGGTAGTTTGAATGTCTGATATCATATTCTCTCATGCAAGTCCCATAAAAAAAAAAAAAAGCAAAGGATTTAACAATGGATATCAGCAGAAAGTGCTTTTAAAGTTAAAACTGATGGATGGCTTGTCAAAAAAAATAATTGCATTGGTTGGAAAGTCGGGATGCGTGCTGAGGGGGAGAGGACAGGATATACAGAGAGGATGATGGGAAGTGACAGTGGTCTGTCAGGAAGGACTGGCTGCCCAGAGGAGTGTGAAGCCACAGCTACAAGGTGGCAGAGTAGAACAGGCTGTCAGAGCGGGAAAGTGGCTTTAATACCCTGAAAAGCAAAGGAATCCGCCTGTCAGCTTTGCTCAGCCGTGCTGAAAGAGGAAGAGAACATGGCATAAAGTTAGAGACATTAAATGAGGGGTGGGGAGGGGTGGCGGTGAGTGCAGGCAGCCAGTGGGAAGGACTGGGGGAAGCATCCGATGTAGCTTTCTTGGTTTGTTGTTTGTTTCTAGTATATTTTCTTTCCATTTTTTTAAGGGCCAAATGAATTAAGCTTGAGGGTCTGGGGGTTCCTCTGTATTTCTGAAGAAAAGAGCTATTTAAAAGACACCTGCCAGCACCCGTGGCTGCCTGCCTCTCTTTGCTTTCTGACAAGTCTAAGGCAGGTCTGCTAGTGTGTACCTCAGGTTCATGGCTTTCCAGCACTCTGGACTCCTCTGCTGACCTTTTCTGTCCCCATCAGAGTGTGTGGCTGGGTATCTCCGAGAGGATACTGATAGCAAGCCACTGGGGGACTGGCTTATCTTCCAGCAAAGTGCTTCGAGGACTTAACACTTCAGCCAAACACTAGGATAGTGATGAAAATACAATAATCGGACAGTTTTTCCACAAATATTTTTTGCTCCATCAGCATTAGGCTTTGAATAATTTATTATTCTTTCTTAATATACTCCTGGCAGTAAGGTTAATTTGGTCATCTTGCAGGGGCCTGGTGGGTAATGAGCGCTTTTATATCAGGCCTCAGAATTCTTCTTCCATAACACACGGCGCGGCTTTATTATTTAATTGCTCTGGTTGCTTCAGAGTGATAGAGACTAGGAGAGGTTGGGATATGATAGCTTAGCATACCAAAAATGTATTATGCGTCTGACCTCAAAAAAAAAAAAAACACAAAAAACATGGCTGGAAAAATGGCTTAGCAGTTAAGGTGTTTGCCTGCAAAGCCAAAGGACCCAGGTTGAATTCCCTAGGACCCACGTAAGCCAGATGCACATGGTGGCGCTTGCGTCTGGAGTTGAGTTACAGTGGCTGAAGGCCTTGGTGTGCCCATTCTCTCTTGTCTGTTTCTCTTTCTCTGACTCTCTCAAATAAGTAAATAAATGAAAATGTTTTTTAAAAGATGGGCTGAAGAAAAGGCTCAGTGATTAAGGTGCTCACCTGCAAAGCCTAAGGATCCAGGTTTGATTCCCTAGTACCCACATAAAGCCAGATGTACAAGGTGGTGCATACATCTGAAGTTCATTTGCAGAGGCTGCAGGTCTTGGTGTGCCCATATTCTCTCTCCATCTCTCTTGCTGGCGCTCTCTCTCTCTCTCAAATAAATGAATAAAATACATTTTAGAAAAAGAAAATATTCTTAGGGCCCAGAGAAATGGCTTAGCAGTTAAGCACTTGCCTGTAAAGCCTAGGGACCCTGGTTCGAGGCTTGATTCCCCCAACCCACATTAGCCAGATGCACAAAGGGAGCACATGCATCTGGAGTTTGTTTGCAGTGGCTGGAGGCCCTGGTGTGCCCATTCTCTCTATCTATCCGCTTCTTTATCTCTCTGTCTGCCTGTCACTTTAAAATAATAAAATAACATAAAATAAAATAAAATAAAATAAAATAAAAGAATAGAATAGAATAAAATAGAATTTAAAAAACCCAGAAAATCAAAACAAAAACAAACAATAAAAGAAAACATTCTGAGACTCACTCAAGTTCTTGAACTATGCTATGTATGGCCCCACTATCATTTTAGACTTTCTTGTGGAGTGGGGATTTGTTCCAAAGAAATAACTATGTTGGGGGTTGGGGGTGTATCTCCCTTTGTAGCGTCTTGCTCCAGCCCCACATAAACTGGGCATGGTGGCAACACAGCTGTAATGTCAGCACTTGAGGGGAAGAGACAGGAGGATCAGAAGTGCAAGGTCATGTTTGTGTACATAGTAAGTTCAAGGCCAGCTTGGGCCACATGAGATCCTGCCTCAGAAAAGAAGGGGGCTGGGCTGGAGAGATGGCTTAACGGTTAAGGCGCCTGCCTGCTAAGCCTAAGAACGCTGGTTCCAATCTCCAGGTCCCACGTTTAGCCAGATGCAAAGTGACGCAAGGGCGCAATGCCGCACTTGACCACAAGGGGGCGCACACATCTGGATTTCGTTCACAGCAGCTGAGACTGCTGGCGCGCCCATCTCTGTCTCTCTCTCCCTCTCTCTCTCTCTGTGTCTCTCTCCAAAAATAAATAAAATAAAATAATAAAAAAAAAAAAGAAAAGAAAAGAAGGGGGCTGCCAGAGGACCGAGTTCGGTCAGCAGAGTGTATACTGCCCAGACAGGAGGACCTGAGTGTGGTCCCCATTATCCATGTTAAAGGTCTGGCCTGGTGGTGTGTGCCTGTCATACCAGCACTGGAGAGTTAGAGACAGGACAGGAAGATCTGTGGGCTTGCTGGCCAGCCAGTCGAGCTTTCTTGGTGACCTCCAGGCCAGCAAGCGACCCTGTTTCAATGGAGACTGTCCTGGGGCCTTTACATGCATGCGCATACATGTGTAGGCACATCTGCACGCACATGCGTGTGCCATCACATGAACACACAGACACGAATGCATGCACCCTCTTGTGAACACACAGACACTCATGCTTGTGTACAACCCCTACACATACACATGCAAACAAAAGAGGAAAAAAGCATTATGTCTGTTCTGGAGGAAGAAGGTGGTAGTGATAGTGGTGATGATCGTAACAGGATCCAGAATGTAGAAACAGCTTACTAAACCCCAGATGCATATGTGTATATTGACGCATTTCATTTTGCTCTCATGACAAACCCTATGGTAGTTTCTTTAACATTGCCACTGAGAAAAAAAAATAAGCTCACAGATGTCAGAATCAATGAACAACGTCACCCAGCCGGGACATGGTATAATGGGGGTTCAAATTCAAGCCTTCTGGCAGCAAGAGTCCCTGCCTCCAATCAGTATGTGATGTGTGTGCTGGTATGTGGGACACACTTACATGGATTCCTGCTTTGTCTCCCTTTTTCTTGTGTGACTACGGTATTCAGAGGAGGATTTTGCCGGGCTTGGGTGTCAGTGGCAGATGAGCATGTTGGCTGTCTAAGAAGAAACAAGGCCACCGAGGTATCCTCTGTGTGTGGTTTCCTGAGCTCAGCTCCCGAGAGGGGGAGGGGGAGGGCAGTGTAAAGGCAAAGGGTGGGAGGTGCCAGAACCTTCTCACGCATGCGCATACACCCACACAGCCACACTGGAACCAAATGGCTGTCTGAGTTTTCTAGTCTAGCGCTCTTGCCCCGTGTCCATTCCAGGCCATTGGAACCAATTTGCAAAAGGTGGGGAACTCTGCTGCAGGCTTCCAGGAGCCCGGATGGAGGAGGGAGGCATCTCCTGGCATGCTTGTCCTTCCGATTTATTTTAACTATTTATTTATTTTTTTATTTATTTGAGAGAGAGAAAGAAAAAATGGACGCACCAGGGCCTCCAGCCCCTGCAAATGAACTCCAGACACATGCGCCACCTTGTGCATCTGGCTTACGTGGATACTGGGAAGTCAAACCTGGATTCTTAGGCTTCACAGGCAAGCACCTTAACCGCTAAACCATCTTTACAGCCCGTCTTGATTTCTTACATGTAGCATGACCTGCCCATGATGGCCATTGATTAGTGGGTCTTCATCTGGGTGTTTAGGGGAGTTGTACCCTGTTCTCTAATTCTGCATGCACAGCATGTTTGGGGAGAATAGGGTGCCAGCATCATCCAGGTGTCCTGGGTCTGTGGCGTAGCTGTGAACAAGGAGAGATTTCTGCTTCTCAGCAGGTTGCTTGCATCCACGTTAGGGGCCTTGTGGTTTCTTCCTGGGGACCTCCATCCACTTCCCAGCCTATCTGATAGCAAGAGGGACCCCCGCCAGACTTCCACTCAGTGAGACCAAGGAGTACACCAGTCACTGGCTTCTGCGTTTTGGGAAATCGGCGTGAGCTCACAACTCTTCCCTACCCCTCCCTCATGCCCCATGGTTCACCCTGGTTAAAGTGAGTCCAAAACGCAGACAGCCACACTGCTGGTCTCAAGTGCATCTTCAGGGACACAGTTGGGATTTCAACGCTGCCATCAGAGGACTTCAGTGTTCTAGTACTCGAGCTCCCTGGTCTGTGTTTTTAGCAGAGGAGCACTGGTCAACCTACCTGAGACAGCTAGGAACTGTGTTCTTGGGATGAGTCGAATGTGTTTGCCCACACCTTCTATCCGCTGGTCTTTCTTCTCATACTTAGGACTGTCCAGACACCAATTATAAAACGAGTACCTTATCCAGTATGCTAAAAACAGTGTCACCGGCCTGGGCAGGCATGCCCGCCTTCTCTCTCAGCTTCTAGGTCTGTTAGGTTTGATGGAGATGCCTAGAGAGACTTTTTTTTAGCACTATCTTCACAAGACCCTCATAATAGAAGAAAAAGATGATGACATCAAATTAAAAGAGAGACTAATGGAGAGAGGGAAGGGATATGATGGCGATTGGAGTTCTAAAGGGGAATGGGGGAGGGAAATACCATGCTTTTTTTGTATGTAAGTATAGAAGTTGTCAATAAAAAATTAAAAAAATATTTTTATTATTTATTTGACAGAGAGAATTAGGGAGAGAGAGAGAGAGAGGGAAGGCAGGAGGGAGGGAGAGAATGGGCGTGCCAGAGCCTCTAGACACTGCAAATGAACTCCAGATGCATGCACCCCCTTGGGCATCTGGCTTTACGTGGGTACTGGGGAATTGAACCTGAGTCCTTTGGCTTTGCAGGCAAGCATCTTCACCACTAAGCCATCCTTCCAGCCCCCTAGAGAGGCCCTTTTCTTTTAAAAAAAAAAAAAACCACAAACTTTATTTATTAGAGACAGAAAGGGGGAGAGAGAAAAAAAGAGAATGGACATGCCAGGGCATCTAGCCACTGCAAATGAACTCCAGATGAGTATGCCCCCCCCTTGTGCATCTGGCTTACGTGGGACCTGGAGAATGGATCTTGGGTCCTTAGGCTTCACAGGCAAGCACCTTAACCTCTAAGCCAGCTCTTTTAAAATCAAAGCCCACCCGCTCCCTCTTTTCTCTCTTCTCCTTTCCGGCACATACCTCCCACCTTTATTCTGCCCTTTTTTTGTGTTAGTTTTGGTGTTCATATGTAGTATTGTGGAGTGCCGTGTGTGTGTGTGTGTGTGTGTGTGTGTGTGTGTGTGTGTGTTCGCAGATGCATGTACACTTGGAGGCCAGAAGAGACCCTCAGGTACCCTTCTCTCTTGTTTACCCTTGTGTTTCCTTGTGATCCATTTGTTCTTTACCCCTGCAGCTCCCATCTTGGTGGGCCCCAACAATTGTCTGGTCTCTGCTCCTTCCTCCTCACAGGGGTGGTGTCACAGCCATGAGTGGTCACATGCAAGTGTACGCGTGGATGCTAGGGACTCACGCTTGGACACTCTCAGGGCCTCATGCTGGCATGGCCAGTGCTGTTAACGGCTGAGCCATTCCTTCTGCTCCTATGCTGCACCTTTAAAAAATTATTTATTTGATAGAGTGGGGAGAGAGAGACCTATGCTGCGCTTAAAATTTTTTTATTTATTTATATTTATTTATTTATTTGATAAGGAGGGAGGGAGAGAGAGAGAATGGGCATGCCAGGGTCTCCAGCCACTGCAACTATACTCCAGATGCGTGCACCTCCTTGTGCATCTGCCTAAAGTGGGTCCTGGGGAATTGAACTTGGGTCCTTTGGCTTTGCAGGCAAACACCGTAACGGCTAAGCCCATCTTTCCAGCCCCTGCACTGTGCCTTTTAATGGCACTCCTACTCTTGTTCTAGAACCCAATTCTTTTCATCCATCTGCAGGAAGCTCTGAGCCCAAGAGCTGAGTATGAGAGTAAGACAAAGGTAAAGACACGCTTCCTACAATAAGGCTGCAAGGGGGACCTGTGGGTTTCCGTCTTATAAAAGAGGGGTGTGCAATTCAGAAGGGCTAACCGTACTTTCCCAAGCACAGAAAAGTTAGTGGGTGACTTTCATGTCCCTGTGACCAGAATACTCGACAGGACCAACTTAAGAGAGGAGAGGTGCATCTTGGTTCGGTTTCAGATGAGTGTAGTCATGAGGGTAGGGAACACATGACCGAGTGCGTGGTACCTAAAGTATATGGCGCGAGCTTCTCCCACCATGGCAAACCAGAAAGCAGGACACAGTAGGGCAGGGGACGGGCTGTAACCACACCAGCCAGCCTCTTTGCCCAATTTCCACTAGTCAGGTCCTATCTTCTAAAGGTCCCACAGACTCCCTAACCAGTGGCACCAGCTGGGGGAACAAGCACTCAAAACACGAGCCTGTGTGGGACATTTCTGGTACAAACCATGACAGACCAAAGACAGTGGAGTAGATCTGGACCTAGGTCTTCCCACAGCAGAGCCCCAGCTTGTTCACAAGGCAGGTCGCGGTTAGGAACTCACCATGCATGTGTCCAAATGCCGACTCCATCTTATCCTAATGGGTCACTTTGTGCAACTTACTGAACCTCTCTGTGCCTCAGTGTCCTCATCTGTACAGTGGAGAAAACAGTGCTCTCTGCTTCACAGCAGGTAACACTATTGGCTTCACACTTTTATGTGGTGGCCAGTGATTTCATGGTTAGCGTAAAGTCTTCACCATTAGCGTCCGCATCAACGTCACCACCACCACCATCATCATCATCAAGACCATCATCAAGATCCCTTTTAAAACCTACAAGAGGGAGTGCCAAAGCTTTGCATTAGGGGCTGCAGTTCCTGAAGTGTGGCCTGCTAGCTCCCTGGTGGGGTGGTGGTTGGCCGATTCTTGGGGCAAGGGGTTGCAGATAGCTGTCTTCATGGCTGAGTTTGGGCAGGGTCCAGGACATGTGGTAGTGGCTATTTTATTTTGCTTTGTTGTGCTTTCCTGGTTTTTTTTTTTTTTTTTTTTTTTTTTTTTTTTTTTACACTTGGAAGAGATTACCACAGTTATCTGGGAATCTATTGCTCCTGCAAAAGCAGGCCTGCGTGATACAATTTAAAAGGCCGGCAGCTGCACTTCATCCTTTTCACAAGAAAATAACCCCGTACTCCAGTGAAGCTCAAAATAAAAATGGCAGTACATTTGGCAACCACGCTTCTTCCTTTATTACCTCAGCAGTATCTGAATAAAATGTCTTATTAAGCAAGATATAAGGGCAATGAAAGGGGGAGTAAGTCAAATTAGTTGGCATCTAAAGCTTGGTGCATCATGTATAGCGAAGGTAGTTACTGTTTAGTAAAATGGATTTAATGCTTAATATAAATGCTGATATTTAGATGGCTATACTTTGGGAACTCGGGGGGCGAAGAGAGGTGGCTTTCTAGCCAGTATATCCAGGGTTTAGGTCCTTCCTTGACACGAACCATTTGTGTAGCATTGTGGGATGCATTCTACTCTATGGGCCTCATTTAACCCATATGCTAAATGTAGGGTGTTTGCCAGAGCCTTAGTGACTCCATGGCAGGACCTCAGGGTCATCTGAGGAGAGGTCCAGCAGGCCTCTGGAGAAGTCTCCACAAGGACAGGCTGCCTGTATCAGTTCTACATGTTGGGGTACCTGCTGGTGTTTTCTTTGACCACAGACGACAGTATTACTCTGCCTTCAAATGGGCTTTAGAGCGAGCAGTCTTATCTCCAGGGAGCATTGGTATGCCCACTTTGGAAAGGTCTGTCAAAGCAGGCAGGCGTTGGCTTTGGAAGCATTCCGGACCTTGTTGAGGCTCTGCCACATGAGAAAGGACCAAGTATGGCAGCAGGGTGGCACTCTTGCCAGGACACAGAATGGGGTGAGGTGTGCCTAAGGAAGAAAAGTGGTGGAAAGGCCTGTCAGAGACACAGATGGGTGCACGGTGTGTGTGTGTGTGTGTGTGTGTGTGTGTGTGTGTGTTCATGCATGAGTGTGTGTATAGGTGAGCACTTGTACACATGAGGTACAGATGCCTGAGCAAGTCCTTGTATGTAAGTGGATGGAATCCATGTTACAGATGGTATTGCATGCTTGTCTGTAGCACCTAGGCATTACCACATATGTGAGGGCCGTGTGCTTGGTGCTCGTGATGGGTCATTGTGATTTCTAACCTGATGGGATTTAGAATGATTTTCGAGATTTGCTTCTGGCTACGGAGGGAAGAGCCACCTTAAAAGTGGGTATGGGGGGCTGGAGAGATGGTTCAGCAGTTAGGGCGCTTGACTGCAGAGCCAAAGGACCCAGGCTCACTCGATTCTTCATTGCTGGGGACCCATGTAAGCCAGATGCACAAGGTGGCACACGCATCTGGAGTTTGTTTGTAGTGGCTGAGAATGGCACTTCCATTCTCTAATAAATAAAATTTAAAATAAGCAACATTTTTAAGTGAGTGCAGGGCTGGAGAGGTGGCTTAACCATGAAAGGAGCTTGCTTGCAAGCCTGATGGCCCCAGCACTCATGGAGAGCCAAATGCACAAAGTAGTGCGTATGTCTGGAGTTTGTTTGCAGTGGCAGGATATCCTGGTGTGCCCATTCTCTCTCTCTCTTTCTCTCTCTCATAAAATCAATAAATAATTTTAACTGAGTATAGGCTGGGCACCACACTGAGTAGAAGGAGGGGTGAAGAGAAAGCTATCAGGGTTCTGGCATTCATGTACCTCTGCTTCCTGATTCTGAGGTGTGAGCAGGCAGCCTCACACCCCCACCGTCACAACCTTCTTGTTAAGTATTTGGTCACAAGCCAGGTGTGGTGGCACCCGATTCTAATGCCAGCACTCAGGAGGTAGAGGTGAATTGAGGCCACCCTGAGACTACAGTAAGTGATTTCCAGGTCAGCTGCGGCTAGAGCGAGACTCTACCTCAAAAAATCAAAATAATAATAATGATGATGATGATGGTGGATGTGGTCACAGCAATGAGAAAACTGAAAATACAGTTCTTCTTGGGCCCCTTTTGTTGTGTTTATGCCAACACCATTGTGGGTTAGCTTTCATCTTCACAGTGAGGCAAGTGAGTCTTTAAAAAGTTCCATCATCTCCTCAAGGTTGTTCCCATACTAACTTCCAGAATAGAAGATCCCATTAGGGGTTTGTCACATTTGGCCAGCAGGGTGACTTAGTATCAAAAGGCCTCTCATTTACAGAGCCTTCCAGTTTCTGTGTGAAGAAGATGATCTCATGTGCCAGAGACCACTATGTGTTTGTCATTTGGGGTTTTAGTTTTTATATGGGAAATTTAAAAAATACATTTATTCATTTATTTGAGAGAGAGAGAGAGAATGGGCCTGCCAGAGCCTGTAGCCAGTGCAAATGACCTCTAGATGCATGTGCCACCTTGTGCTTCTGGCTTTTGTGGATACTGGGGAATCGAACCTGGGTCCTTTGGCTTTACCAGGAAACACCTTAACCACTAAGCCATCTCTCCAGCTTTGGGGTTTTAGTTTTGTTAGAGCCCCTATTTAATTACTTGCAGAATTCCATAGTTACAGGTTACAAAGAGATGGAAGTGGACCAGGGTGTCTCGCAATCATCCTTCTCTTTCTGCGTCTTTCTCTCTGAGGATCAAAGCTCACCAATATAGTTGTTAAAGTTTTCCATGTAAGAGGCTACCCTTTTGTTGTGACACACTGGGGAGCCTGCTCACCGTAAGTCTGATGTGCTGTAGGTACCATGTACAGTGTCCTCCAGTTCTACTAAGCAATAACTAAACACAGTGTCCACCCAGGACCTCAGCAAATCTCATTTATTTTCCCCGTCGCAGTCTGCCCGTCACTCTGCATCTTGCAAATAATACACCGTGAGGCTCTTATTATGAAGGACATCCTTTGAGCTTGTCACCAGTGGACTTGGGTTCCGTTTCAGATGGGCCACGAAACCTTAAATATGTCTCACCATAGTACTTCTGTTGTTTGGTCCAAATGTAGATCTTTGTATCAACACTTCTTAACAGCCGTCAGTCCTTGTTGGAGGAATTTCAGTTTTACCAGTAAAGTATTGTTGCAGGGTGGTGATTCGGTCTCGTGCAGAAACAACATTTTGGAATTATTGGTGCTTCATTTGGAATTAGGGGCGGGGGGAAGGTGGGGGTGGACTAGAAACCTTGGCCACAGCTGGTAAGTGGCCATTGGGGGAAATCTGGAAGTGTATATGTTATCCTTGACCTAATGTTCCTGCTCCTAGATTTTGAACTCAGAAAATCCCGTCGTTAAGCAGACGTTAGATGATGGTGATAAGGGTGCTCATGTTGCTGGCTTCAGTAATCACAAGTGTTAGATTGAAGGCGTTCTGAAGTATACTGATAATTGGTCAAGGTCCTTTTAAGGATATAGTTTCAATAAGACAGTAATTGAAGTTTCAGACTCAATCTTTGTCTCTACATTGGCTCTCCACGATTTCAGAATGGAATATTCATTTAGTCATTATTGCTTGAATTAGTATTATGAAAGTAAATTTTGTTTTATTAGCAAGGAGGGTCTAGGGAGATGGCTCAGCAGTTCAAGACACTTGTTGGCAAAGCCCACTGAATTCCCAGCATCCATGTAAAACTGGACGCAAAGTGCCACGTGGGTCTGTGATCCCAATGTGCCCACAGCAGTGTGAGTTGGAGCTGGGAGAATTCTTAGCACAAAGGCCAGCTGGATTGTATTCATTTGTAGTGGAAAGAGACCCCGTCTCAATGAAAGTAGGAGAACAGAGACCTTGTTGTCCTTTCAATACCACATGTGTGCCATGGCATTCTTGTGCCCTTCCTCACACAAATAAAATTAAAACTATGGCTGTAGAGATGGCTTGGTGGTTGAAGATCCTTGTTTGCAAAGCCCAGTGGCCCAGGGTTGATTCCCTAGCACCTATATAAAGCCAGAAGCACAAAGTGGAGCATGTGTCTGGGCTTAAAACAAAAAAAAAATTGCAGTGGCAAGAGGCCCTGGTGTGCCCATTCTTTGTCTCCACCTCTGTCTCTCTCAATAAATAAGTAAATATTCAAGTAATAAAATAAGGGGAAAGTCTTGGACAATAAAAGCAATAAAAATCCCTAATAGATTGTGTCACTAAATTCATAAAGCCTGATGAGAACCCCATGGAGTCTTCTCTGTTGGTGGTCTATTTGGATTGCCCTGGTTCTGGGGTATCTCCCACCTTCAGGGTTAATACAACGTTTTGATAGAGCCAAACAATCACACTCAGAATTGTTGGTGTCACTGGACGGGGATGACAGGTTTGCCAGCTGATTTCCCAGGACCTTTTCTTAGGGTCAGACAAGGAACAGTGATGTCATTTTGTCTGCTTCCGGCCAGCCCACCAGTGGATGTGAAAGCCAAGGTTACCTTTTTTAAAAAATGCTTTTGCTAATGTTTCATTTTTATTTACGTATTTGAGGGAGGGAGAGAATGGTGCACCAGGGCCTCCAGCTATTGCAAACAAACTTCAGACGCATGTGCCACCTTGTGCACTTGTGCATCTGGCTTAGGTGGGTCCTGGGAATCAAACCTAGGTCCTTTGGTTTTGTCGGCAAACGCCTTAGCCGCTAAGCCATTTCTCCAGCCCCCAAGGTTACCTTTTCCTTTGAGTTACAAGTGAATGGCAGAAGTTGATTATCTTTCCTACTAGAGTCAACCACACCAGCCCAGGGCAGTGGGGCCTTCTGGACATGCCATGGGCATTATGACTTCTGCTTTTCCTGCAGCAAAGCCTTCCTCTCCTGTCAGAAGTTAGTCACCTCTTGTAAAAGAAAAAAGACAGGAAGGTCATTGCCAAATTTGCCCTTGCCTAAACACATCAATATACTGCTTGCGTGTCTACGGTGTCAGCTCTAATTAAGTGATGTTTCATATTAAACCCTCTCCGTTCAGGATTCCCATCGCTATAGGGGTGTTGAAAAATCTCACAGGGACGTGCTTTCCCAGGATATCTGCCAAGTGTCATCTACAGTAGTGAAAACGAGAGGCTCCTTGGTCTCCCTATGGGAGAGATAAGCCCATAAATGCTTTTGGGAATCCTCATGACTTTTGTAGGTCAAGGGTGTGAATGAAAGGGAAATGGGGGACAGAAAGCACACTCACAGGCACCTGGTGCCTCGGAGAGAGGAGTTTCAGTTTCCTTGTCACTCGTGACGCCACCCACCTCTGCATTAATTATTAAGTCACCCGAACCAGGCTGGCAGTGGTAGCAGAGTACGCAGTGATGATGACCTGAAGAATCTGCACTCACCCATCAGAACCATCCACACCACTCTGTCCTCTCATGTGCTTCCTCCACTTCACCACTGCACAGCCTTTTAGACCCCAGAATACCTGAAGACCTCCGACACCTGCCCACTGCCCAGTTCTACAAAAACACAGAATGGGTCGTGCCACTGACTTTTGCTGACTTGTTTTTATAATACTTTATCTATTTGCAAGCAGAGAGAGGCAGAGAGAAAATGAGAGTGAAAGAGAGAGAGAGAGAGAGGGGAGGGGAAATGGGCACTCCAGGGCTTCTATGTACTGCAGGCAAACTCTGGATGCATGTACCACTTTGCGCATCTGGCTTTACACAGGCACTGGGGGATCGAATCTGGGTCCTTAGGCTTTGCAGGCAAGTGCCTTAACCACTGTGCCATTGCTCCAGCTCTTGCTGACATTTATTGTACTTTTTTATGTGTTTGCGTATGTGTGGTTGCATGCACGTGTGTATGCATGTTCATATGTGTGAGGTCACATATATGTGAATTATGTGTGCATTTGCGTGGAATTCAGAAATTGATTTATTTACTTATTTTCAAGCAGAGAGAGAGAGAGAAAATGAATGAGAATGATTATGAGTGCATGCCCCAGGACCTCTAGCCATTGCATATGAACTCCAGATGCATGCGCCACTTTGTGCACCTGGCTTCACAAGGGCATTGCAGAATCAAACCTGAGTCGTTAGGCTTTACAGGCAAGTGCCTTAACCACTGGATTACCCCTACAGCCCCTAGAAGTTGATTTTTGATTTCTTACATCACACTCCATTTCCATTCTTTGAGACAGTCTGACACCATATCTAGAGCTCACCAGTGTGGTTAGACCAGCTAGCTACTGAGCTCCAGAGATTCCCTGTCTCTGCTTCCTCAGTGCACACAACACAACGCCTTGACTTTCATATGGGTTGTGGGGAGGAGGGGGCCTGGCCTCATGTCCTCATGCTTGTACAGCAAGAATGTTACCCTTTGAGGCATCTCCCCACCCCCACTTTGCTATTATTGTGAGCACCAAGAAATGTTGGTTTCTCTTTTTAAACAGCTATTGTCATTTTTGCCAGAAATGAGTGTTTTTGAGTTTCTTGTTCTAAGTTTGCTTATGTCAGTATAATATCCTTTCCTTTTCCCTTTTGCTACACTGGCTTAAGAGTCTGGCAGACTACTAACCACTAATGGTTTTTTTCCCCACAGATGTCTTTCTTAAGTTGTGATTGACAGCTTTCTGAGCCATACAGATTTAGTAATCAAGCCATGTGGCTGCAGATGACACATCTTGGTCTCTCCTTCCATTTGACTGTAAGAGAAGGAATGGCTGTAGAGGTACACTTGAAAGAATTCAAGAATTTATTTTTAAAAGTATATATTTTATTTATTCATTTGAGAGGTAGAGAGAAAGAGGAGAGGGAAAGAGAATTGGAGCCCATGGCCTCTTGTTGCTGTAAACGAACTCCAGAATTCTGGCTTCACGTTGGTGCTCGGAGTAGGACCCAGGCCAGAAGCTTTGTGAGTAAGTGCCTTTAGCTACTGAGCCATCCCCCAGCTCCCGAATTCAGCTAATCTAAAAACCATATGGAGTAAATTACCTGGTCCACCATACCAATAAAACATTTTAAAAATCATGGGCTGGAGAGATGGCTCATCAGTTAAGGTGCCTGCCTGCTAACCTAGGGACCTGAGTTTGATTCCCCAGTAGCCATGTAAAGCCAGATGCATCTGAAGCTTGTGTGCAGTGGCAGGAGGCCTTGGTGTGCCCATGTCTCTCTTTTTCCCTCTTTCTCAAATGCATAATTTTTAAGTCATGTTGTTCATAACCAAAGGATACTTAGCATTTTCTCTTAGCCATTCTAAATGTAGGAGTTGGCTGAATTTTATGCATTAGGTGACTGTTGGAAAGTTGCTTTAAGGAATCTAGAATGGATTGAGGTGCTGAGGACATGTTGGGATGGCCTTAGGTTGCCACGGGAAAGGTGTTCTGTCAGCTATAGCGTTGCTTGACCACAGCTATTGTCCTGGAAGCAGGATGAATTCTGTAGAACTCGCCAGACACAGATTCCTTTTGAAAATGATTCACAAGGTGCTCCTAGACACTCTAGTTTTAGCCCTTCTGAAATAATCACAGGTACTTTCAACACATGGCCTGTCAGATGCTATCATTTCTGACAGTGGGTCTGGATTTAAGGAAGTTGTGGACAGGAACCTTATCTGAGCTGTCACCATCCTGCCTCATCACTTTCAAGCAAATGGCCAGGCAGGAAAGGATATTGGGATGTCCCAGGAGGATGCTAGAGGAGATTGGCCGGCGAGATTTGCCAGACTCTTCATCCCTCAACCTGTCACTCCAACTTGAGCCATGGAAATTGTCTTCGATGCATTTCTAATGGGGAGATAGCTCCAGGCCTGGCTGGAATGCCTACCCTCACACTCGGAAGGGGGTTTTGAGAGTAAGAACATACTGTAGATACAGTTCTGGAAACATTATCGTCTTGTCCTGAAACCGAAGTAAGACTTAGTGGTTACCTGACAGTAACTGAGGTGGCAGATGGTCCAGAAACTAACACATGCCATGCTCTAAGGACGTTCTTATACATGAGGCCGTGACTCTTCTCTGGGCACGTCTCTACCAGAATGCTGTGTCAGGTTCTCTGGACTCATGTGCGACACATTGTCTCACAAGTTCTTTGGAGAATCAGTGTGGTGTCCGTAAGGGCATCGGCTCACGTGCAGAGAGAGTGTCACAGGTGCCTTCATGTTCTTACTGTGATGTGATGATTTTTAGGTTCTTCTCATTGGATTCTGTGGATGAGCTGTGTCTCTAGACACCTTTGCCTGTCCACGGGTTGTAGTAGAAGAGTGCTAACTCCTTTCTATTTCACCATGCTTTAATGTCTTGCAGGAATATATCTGGTGGCTCAGAGGAGAAACAGTTTCCCAGTGGCAGTTAGTATTTGGAGGCCCAGGCAGCCCCAGTCCTCTTAGGAAATACAGCAGCCTCGGGCAGGCTCCCAGCAACCTTCGACTTGAACTGTTTTTTTTTTTTTAATGGGAGGAAAGGGACCTGATTTTTTTTTTTTTTTTTGGAGAGAGACAGAGAGAGGGAGAGGAAGACAGATAGAGAATGGCGCGCCAGCAGCCTTTTAGCTGCTGTGAATGAACTCCAGATGCGTGCGCCCCCTTGTGGGCAAGTTTGGCATTGTGCCATTGCTTCACCGTATCTGGCTAAACTGTGAGACCTGGAGATTGGAACCAGCATTCTTAGGCTTAGCAGGCAAGCGCCTTAACTGCTACACCATCTCTCCAACCTGGGACATGAATTTTTGAGTCTATAAAATCAATGCTGGGCTGGAGAGATTGTGTAGTGGTTAAGGCATTTACCTGTGAAGCCTGAGGACCCAGATTCAGTTCCCCAGAACCCACATAAGGCAGATGCACATGGTGGCGCATGAGTCTGCAGTTCATTTGTAGTGGCTCGAGGCCCTGGTATGCCCACCTCTCTCTCTCTCTCTCATAAATAAATAAATAATAAAATGCTACTGGGTTGGAAAGAGGGAGAAGGCAGTACTTTCTCATGTAAGAACAGTGACTTTGGGCACATGGTGTCTCCTGTGGTCTAAACATGTGGAACTGCTCTCATTGGACAGGGTGTCCAGTGTCATTTCCTTCTCTTTCTGTTAACATGCTTCTAGTCATGTCCAACCTGTGGTCTGCAGATCACATGTCACTGAGGATATAGCTATGAATGTGGCCCAACACAAAATCATAAACTTACTTAAAATATTAGGAAGAATTTTTTTGTGTTTTGTTTTTGTAACTCTGTGTGGTTCTTGAACATGAACTTAGTGGGTAACAAGGTTGTCGCACAATGTCAAAGGTTGGACACACCTGCCTGAATGCTATTCATCCCATGTCTTGGGCCTGCATACCTTTGGTGGGAGAGAGGAGGGACAAGGAGAAGTGTGTGCAGGCAGACAGGCTGCAGCTTCCTTCTGAAACACCATCCCCTGATCCCTGACCTAGAGCATTTACAGGAAAGTGTAAGCCTGTCATTCCTTTGCTCTCGCGGCTAACTTTAAGCAGGAGGCAAATACAGGGGGAAAGTGCAGGTGCAGAGAGATGTTTGCTTGGCGTAGTGATCCCGCGAGGCTTTGGGGCAAGCAGTTTGGGCACTCCACTCAGCGTTTAGCACTGATGCTGGAGCCAGTCCTGTGTGCCTCTGGGAATTCCCTGGGCAGACTTAGTGGCTTGTTTCAGGCTAAAGCACTGCCTGGACGAGGTGTGCGCCCTCAGAATCTGGGCTGTTTCCTCCCCCTGTGAAAACACATTTCCTCTTCTGCATGACACGTGTGGGGTGAGGCACTTGGCTTATAGGACGGCCTCAGTAAACTTGAAGGGGGCTTCACGTCCATGCTCTTGTGCTTCTTGGATTAAAGGCTTCCTAGCCCAGAAACAGATTCTTCTAGATCTGCCTCATTTCTCCCACTGGCTCCGTAGAACTAGATCACCCACCGTGGCTCCCATAGACACAAAGCCCCTTGTGCTTTTCCCTGCCCCGCCTTCCCTTGCCTCCATCACTGCCCTCCTCCACTCTTCGCCCCCCCAGATTCCCTCAAAGCATGAAGGATCCCAAGGAAGAGGAGGGCAGGGGTGGGTGAAAATTTTTTCAACTGCCCAAAGTGGATAGTGAAAACACCATGCATACATAAATTCCAGCAGTCCCCACCCCCAACTATGAGCCACAATTGTGTGGTTGAAGACCCGGCTGAATAAGCGTGTCATGTACTGATTGGAAGCTTGATAAATGCAATGACCTAACAAAGGATTGACTTCTCCTGCAGACAGGCCCCCTTTTAATGGATGGAAAGGGAGGAAGCTTCATTTAGAAGGGAAAGGCTGTTTGCCGGTGCAGATATGACAAAGAGGAAGTAGACAACCATTGATTTACGTTTGGGAATGACAGTTGAAAAATTCAGCAATAATCATGACAAATGAGAAGAGATGCAGTCAGAGGGAAAAAAAATGCCAATACGTTAAGCCTGCAAAAGAAATGCCAAGGTCACCGAGGAAGGTTCCCAAACTTCTGCTTTTGACAACCTTAATGGAAATAATAGAAGAAAGAAGGTTCTGGGTTAAAAGGGAGGGCTTGGCGTGAGGGGCAGCGGGTGCTGTAGTAAGTGATGAGTTTGCAGAAGGAGTGGCCGGAAGTCCTCCTGACACCACTGGGAAAGCATCTGCTCAGGCAACTGAGCGGCTTCCTGCTGCTGCCAGCCCCGCACTCCTTTTGGAGCTTTGGGAAAATCCAACCACTTATTTCGATGTCAATAGTAATGACAGGGAGCAAAAGTGTGGCTGGGTATGCCTGAGAAGTTTGATGGGGACTTCAGCTCACAAGATTTGCTCTGGTCTCGAGTTTTTATTTACGTTCATTTATATTGCATCTTTTCATTTAAAAGATTGATTATCAGTGAGAAGGCAACAGATTGTAGGTCATCTGCCTTGTCAAGTTTAGTAAGATGTCTCCTGTTTTCTTTTTTCCTTCAAAAATTGTCTCTTGGGCAGGAGAGATGGCTTAGTGGTTAAGGTGCCTGCCTGCTAAGCCTAAGAACACCCGTTCGATTCTCCAGGTCCCACGTTTAGCCAGATGCAAGGGCACAATGCCATACTTGCCCACAAAGGGGCACATGCGTCTGGAGTTCATTCACAGCAGCTGAGAGGCTGCTGGGGTGCCCATTCTCTCTCTCTGACTTTCTCCAAAAAAAAAAATTTGTCTGTTTATAAGACACCCAGTACATGGAGTCCTGTGTTTCTATATCCCAACAAAAGATGCCCAATCCCAAAGTTCTGTATGTGGGTGTAAAAGTGGGTTTAGGAATGCGTACATGTTTATGGAGGGAGGTGGTATGGAGAGGTATGGCGGAGAGGCCTGTGGTCTGGGAGTGATCAGAATTGGGTTTTCATTGCTACTCACTCTCTGTTAATGTTGACAAGCCACTCCAACCCTCTAGAACTTGATGTACTTACATTTAAAACGGGGAGATTTGGGGAAGTCACGGGGAAGGTCTCAGAATCCCTTTTCTGGTGCATAATGCTAGGAGCCAGCGTTAACCAGACATGGCCTTTGTTTAAGAAATCTATTTACATATCTCCTTGTACACACAGACACCTGTCTAACATGTCTATATACACATATTTCCTATAGCCCATTTTGGCTACCATAATGAACTACCCCAGACGGTGTAGCCTACAAATAGCAGAAACTTATTTCTCCCAGTTTTGAAGGCTGGGAAGTCCATGATCAAGGCAGTGACAGACACAGGGTTCATGACTCCGTGATACGTCCTCACATCGTGGAAAAGGTGAACAAGCCATTTGTTCCAGTCAGGTTTGCATTGCTGGCAGAGAACACTTGACCAAGAGCAGCTTTTGGGAAAAGGAGTTTGTTTTTGACTTTCAGACTCGAGGGGAAGCCCCATGATGGCAGAAGAAAACAATGGTATGTACAGAGGGTGGATATCACCTCCTGGCCAACATCAGATGGACAACAGCAACAGGAGAGTGTGCCAAACACTGGCAAGGGGAAGCTGGCTATAACACCCATAAGCCCGCCCCCAACAATACATCACCTCCAGGAGGCTCTAAATCCCAAATTGCTACCAGCTGGGGACCTAGCATTCAGACCACATAAGTTTCTGGGGGACACCTGAATCAAGCCACTATACCCTATGAGGTCATTCTTTTTTTTTTTTTTTTTTTATAATGTCACTTGCTCCATTCTTGAGGGCTCCACATTCAAGACCTAACTACATCCCAAAGTGCCCTCCTTCTAATACCATCCCCTTGGGGGCCAGGATTTCAACATGAACTTCGGGGACAAACATTGTGTCTCCATTGACATAAACATCTTAGTGTTTACTCATTAATTACCACTGTTCAAACTGATCTTTATTTTGGTTTATTTCCCATTCAACTATTGTTATGTCTTATCCTTCAGTTATAAACAAGTATTTTTACTTAATGACATGTCATAAAAAATCATTCTGTTTACTAGGCAAAAAAATCTGAAACTCAAATGAAATCTAACATAGTAAATATAATGTATTATGGAACTAGTTATCCGTTCTGGGAGAGACGAGCCATTCTCCATGGGAATTCTTCAGCTTCACATCACATTTACAATGTGATTATATTTTTGCTAAATTCATTGAAGAGTAATATATTGTTTTTAGAGGCAGGGTCTCATTCTAGCCCAGACCTGGAATTCATTCTGTAGTCTCAAGGTGGCCTTGAACTCATGGTGATCCTCCTACTTCTGCCTCCTGAGTGCTGGAATTAAGAGGTGTACTTAAAAAAAAAAAAAACTTATTTATGTGAAATCAAGTGCCAGAAAAAGCTCTGTGAATGCATCTTAATATTTGAAGAATCTAAATGAAAAATGATTTTGTTTGAACTTAAGCAGCTCCTTTTAGATAAATGTGAAAAGACATTATGTCATTAAAAACCGTCTGTTGGGCTGGGAAAATAGCTTAGCAGTTAAAACATTTGCCTATCAAGCCTAAGAGGACCCGGGTTTGATTCCTCAGGATCCACGTTAGCCAGAGGCACAAGGGGGCACACATGTCTGGAGTTTGCAGTGGCTGGAGGCCCCAGTGTGCCCATTTGTTCTTTCTCTCTGCCTCTTCCTCTCTCTCTCTCTCTCTCTCTCTCAAATAAATAAAATATCTTTAGAAAAAAAAAGAAAGAACCGTCCCATTTGGGGCTGCATTGTGTCATGGTGCCTCTTGCCATGACCATTACTTTGGGGACCTGGGCCCCCAACAGGATTAAGGGTATGTCTCATGTCAACCCTTTAACCTCTGGCTGTTTTCATTTCATCTGTCTGGATGTGTCTGCGTGGAGACTAAAGCAAGTGTATTGTTTAAAACAACCCCTTCCCACCCCCATCCCTGTAACTCAAGCTTCTGAGCCGCCACCTTGCTCAGAACTCTTCAGCTTTTATCAGGAAGGGGGGAGTCCTTGGAATGGGAGAGATGAAGGCAGGAAGGACTGGGTTATCAATAGTTGGCTCTGGTATTTGAGATAATCTTGGGCCCATAATGGTTCCTCACAACTTGACTTCCACCTGGGGCTGCTGCGCGGGGAGTCTGAGGGAAGTAGCCTCTTTAGATTAAACATTTTCTAATCAGCTTTATCACTCATATCCAAATTTATCTTATTTGAGGAAAATGCCAATATATTAGCAGGCATGTATGGTACACAAGGTGACCCTACCAACTTAATGACATAATACATTATCCTTAATGAAGTCAATATCTTGTCTTTTAGCTGTCTGTCTATTGGGGCGATTAATTGCAGTGTCATTAAAGTTAGCTCTCTTTTCATTTGAGCTTGACAAGTCGCATAAAACTAATGTTCTTAGTTATCAGCTACTGGAATAGGATGGAGGATGGAAGAAATTGTAGGACGAATAAGGGGGTACTGCTACAGCTAACTCGGGGGACTTTTTCCAATGACTGTGTCTGGAGTTCTTCCTTCCCTGGAGCTGTCTTGTTAGTTGAAATTTCAGGCAAAGGTAGCTTGGCTTTTCTTCATCCCAGGGTTCATCATCCAGAAAAGAAGATGCTGTTGGAAAATGACCCCCCGACTTTAGGAGATTTCTAAACATTTAATAGCAGAAATACTAGAAAGGTCTATCCACTGGAACAGCCAAGCCTGTGAGAGAGGGTGCCATACAGAACAGTTGAAACTGTATTTTCATTGAATTTAGTTTTTTTTTTTTAATTTAATAGGCTCTCTGGTAGGGGATGAAAACCGAGGGTAGGGGGAACAGATTTATGTCTACACCATGCTTTGCGAACAGGCCTATTAAACAGCAGCTAATCGCGGGCAAGGTGGGGGAGCCGTAGCACCTGGGCCAGCGCTAATTGTAGAGCCGAAGCATCACTCCCTCCCTCCCTGCCTTCCCCCTACCTCTGCAACTCCAAGACAGGATGGCTGTAATTTACAGTGTGTTATCTTTGTCTATAGCGGCAAGATGATATGAAGTAAATCAAGGTACGAGTAATGAAAGACTGAGAATTTATTCCTTGGAGCACACTTTAAAATGTAGTATCTGTTATAGTGGCACTGCCTGAAGACCCTGAAATGAGACTTGGATGCAGGGCAATAAAGTAGCGTCGAGGCTCATGTTAATGTTGTTTGTCTGAGGTTAGTAATTGGGTTCCACTGATGAGTTGTGTGAAGACAAAGTGAGAATCCCAGCCAGTATTGTAAATCTTACATTGTTGGAACAAGAAGCAATCCTAACAAATATTGATCCCCCTCGTGCCCAGAGGCGAGGAAGGAAGCTGCGAACTGCAGAGCACTGGCTTGTTTCAATAGCACCAATTACCTTAGTGAAACCGGTGCTCTGCATGAAATCCCAGGGTGGCCGCAGACGGTGAATTAGCCATGATGAGGCTTTTTAGATGGATTCCCCCCCCCAAAAAAAAATCACACTGGCTTAGCATTCTGTCTCAATTATCCTTGTGGTCCTAAGAATATATTTTTGCGTGTGTTGTCAGAGGCCCTGGACAGGTGCACGTGGAAGCTGTGAGGCTTTGGGCAGCTACTACCTTAAATACCCGGGGCGTCCTGAGCACATGGGGTTGCAGTTGGACCACAGGACTTCACTGACTGGCTCCGAGCATAGGGGCATTCTTTCCACACACATGGTGACTTTTGTTTTGGGGGAGATCTCTGTTTGTCGTGAGCTCACGTCCCAGCAAGCCATATAGGGTCCATCTCCAGGAAAGCAAAGGTCGCTGCCCTTCCGGGATTGTTGGGGTAGGCTTTCCGCTCTTTGCTTCAGGTGAGCACGTCTTCAGAAGATCTGTCTCATCTTGCCTAGGGTGGTGTCTCTTGCCAGGAGTCTTCCCAGCATTTTCATAGAGATAGTTGAGAAGAAGTGATGTGTAAAACTGTGGGGGAGAGAGAGAGAGCTGTCATATGCAACTTCTGCTCTTCCTGGGTGGTAACTACTCCTCTTCAGCATCTCCTGGCGCCTTCTCTCTCTTTTCCGATACCTACCTTTGCCTGCAACCTTGAAGTAGTTATCTTCAGAGGTCATTCCTCAGGCCAGAACTTGACTTTGGATTGGACTAGCCAGATGTTTGGTGCTTGGGTTCCAGTCTTCCATGCCGTGCAGCCCAGCAGGCTTTGCTAGGAGAAAGGCCTTCTCTGGAGACCACAGAGCATTTGGTTGCTGACATGACACTGACTTGGTTGTGTCAACATGGGTTTTAGTGAAAGAAGAAAGAACGATAAAGTCAGGACTACCCTCCCCACCCCCCTTACCAACCTTCCTGTGGGCAGAGAGTAAGGGTTTGAATAGAAAGAACCATGTGCCTCAGGAACTGAAATTAGCTGAGTGCATTGTCAGGATCTAGGACTGGTAGTTAATTAAGTAATTAATCCTCCAAGTGTTCTTTGAATGCGTAAGGTGGTGCCAAGCAGTAGCATTAGGTGGGGTTTTCACTATAGTGGTGGTAGTAGGTGGTGCAGTATATAGTTACAGGTTCTCGATGCTGTGATCAGTAGAAAACATAGAACGATTGAGAGAGTCGCTGGCCTGGGACAGGAAGGGCCTTCTTCAACAAAGTGGTCTAAAAATGTCTTTGTTCCCCATATCCTCTGTACCAGGTGTGTGGAATGCTGCAGATGTTCCTGACTGACATGTGCACTCAGTCTCATTTCAGGCGTCCCAGTATTGTAAGGATTCCTGAGATGTTTGGGCCCCACAGGTCTGCTGTGTGCTCACTGTGCAAGGCCTGCTGTGATGTCACTGTGAGGGAGTGTCCTCAGACTCCCTGTGCTGCATTCTCTTTCTGCTCCCCCGGGCTCTTCACAGTTTCTGCCGTCTCTACAAGCTGTGGATTCCTCCTGCCTGTGGGATTCCTTTTCGTTTTTTGTTGTGTTCATGTTTTAAACTTTTAAAAATATTTTCATTTATTAGAGAGAGAGAGAGAGAGATAGAGAGGGAGAATGAGTGACTGTGGGCACAACAGGGCCTCCTGCCACTGCAAATGAACTCAGGGTGCATGTACTACTTTGTACATCTGGCTGTATGTGGGTGCTGGGGAATGGAACCCTGGCCATCAGGCTTTGCAAGCAAAGTACCTTTAACTGCTGAGCTCTCTCTCTGTAGCCCTTAAACTATATTATTAATAATTTGTGTACATGTAATTTGATCATAATCCCTGTCATTAGTTTTCTTTTGTTTTTCCTCCCCTAACACTCCCACTGAAGTCCATTTTTCTAACCAGTCCTCTTCTACTTTGACGTCTTTTTCTTTTTCTGCCTCCTCTGTCATCCAGGTTGAAATGCCGATGAGCTCAATATTGTGCAGGTCTTGTGGAGGTTAATGACAGCCGCTGTGGGGTCATGAAGTAATGCGCCCTTCATGTGGGGAACATAGTGGCTTGAAGTACACCTCCCTACCCCTGGCTCTTACATTCTTGCCACCACCTCTTTTGCAATGTTCCCTGAGCCTTGGAGGGCATGATAGAGATCTCTCATTTTGCACTGGGCACTCGATAGTCAGTGAATCTTGGCATTTTAATGCGGTTCTGAGACTACATTTGCAGCCATCTCCAAAAAGAAGCTCCTCTGATGAAAAGTGAGAGCAGCACTGCTATGGGTACAAACGTTAATATAAATATTTTGAGGGATATTTGATGGGCACAACACATCCATTTAGTCAAACAACAGTAAAAGTTTCCCCTAGGGTCTATGAACTTCCTAATCATAGGCTTTTGAGTAGGATTTTCAATAGCAGATAGTTCCTTCCCATGGAACAAGCTTCGGATTCTTAAGTGCAGGAATTATATTCCTATAACAGCATGCCCTGTAGTGGTCACTGTCGTGTCCACAGTAAATAATCACTAAATGATACAATTAAAGAAAACTTTTAGGAAATGTTTAAAGTGTGTGTGTGTGTGTGTGTTAGTGAGAGACTTGTGAAATTGTCTGGAGTTTGAGCTTCTAAATGGAAATGCCTTACCATTGGGTAGATATTTCACAGAGTGGGTTTGTTATATCTGAATGGACTGGTGATGTCTGCCTGCCTCTCCAGGCAACAAACACATTTTGGAGGGATTGTTAACTTGAAGGCTGTAATAAAATCTTTACCACTCTGAACAACTAGCGCTGGCGTCTGCTAAGGGGGAACAGACGCAAAAAAAAAAAAAAAAAAAAAAAAAAAGTTCTCGTGGTGAAAATGGTTTGACAGTGTTTCAAAAAAAGTAATGGTTCTGCAAATATCAACAAGCACAGTGAATGCAAATTAGTTACCTCCTGGCCTGGGCCAAGCCCTTCACCCATGTGATGGGAGCACCATCACCTACAGCTGCCCATGGATCGGCGCCTGCTCTTACGGATAAGGAGAGGGAAGTGAGTGAGTCCATTGCCCGTTGGCCTCCTGAAACACCTCTGAGGATTAAATAACTAATGACTATAAAATGCTTCACGAAAGGGAGAGTGCTCTATAAAGTGTTATTGTTGGGGCTGTTAAAAATGGAAAACGACTTTTAATTTAGAAAGAGAACACTCAGCGTAAAGAGGGGGGAGTTGTAAAGCTTTTATCGCCATTTTGCTCTCTGAGGCTCTAAGCCACTGCTGTTGGCACTGTGGTTTGCTTACGCAGGGCTTCTCCCACCTGTGACCTCTTGGGCAGAGCTGTGCCTTCGATGGTCTTGAGCATCCGTCACTCGGCATGTCCAGCTTCCCCTTGATGAGCAGCTCTGGAAGAGGCCCTAGTAGCCATATACTCCTCAGAGTGCCTGTGAAGATGGGAGACTCCTATGATGGCAGATGTTGGCAAGGTTGTGGGGAGAGAGAATCTTTTGGTGCATTCACTGTGGAGGTTTCTCAAAAAGTTCAAGATTGAACTGACATCTGACCCTGCTCTACCACCCTTGTACATATACCTAAAGGACCCTATAACTTTCCACAGAGATGTGTGCATCCCTGGTCATTGATGCTCTGTTCATAAGAGCTGAGCAATTGAATCACCCTATATGACCATCAACCGATGGGTGGATACTGAATATATGTATGTAGGTGCATAAAATAGAATTTTACCTAGCTTAAAGAAAAATGTAGTTATGAAATTATCAGCAATAGGTATACAACTGGAAAAATTATTCTAAATGATGTAACCTAGGCCAAGAAAGACAATGACATATTCTCTCTCATATATGGACCTTAACTTTTTTAAAAAAGGTTTTATTTTTATTTATTTTCTTATTAGAGACAGGGAAAGAGAGAGAGAGAGAATGGGTATGCCAGGGTCTCTAGCCAATGCAAACAAATTCCAGATGCATGCAACACCTTGTGCATCTGGCTTACGTGGGTCCTGGGAATCAAGCCTTGAACCAGGGTCCTTAGGCTTCATAGGCATGCACTTAACCACTAAGCCATCTCTCCAGCCCTGGATCTTAACTTTTTAAGAAATATTTTTAAATTATTTATTTGCAAGAAGAGAGAGAGGAGAGGAAGGAAGGAAGAAGAATGGGTATTCTAGTGCTTCTTGCACTGCAAACAAACTCCCGATGCATGCACCTCTTTGTGCATCTGGCTTCATGTGGGTACTGGGGAACCAAACTTTGGGCCGACAGGCTTTGCAAGCAAGTGCCTTTAACCACTGAGCAACCTCTCCAGCTTTGGATCTTAATGTCCAGTGATTGTCTAGATGTAAATAAGTGGATGTGAGGCTGAGGACTGGCTATAAAGCAGGATAGGAGATCATTACATGAGAACAAGAGAAGATGAGAGATGAGGAAGAACAAAGAAATGTGAATGGTAGGAAGGTTGAAAGGAGTCTGGGGTGGAGAGGAAGAGATAGGGGACAAGATGGAGGAAAAGGAAACAAAAAAAATTGTTTGAAGAACAACCTAATGCAACCTAGTTCTGTTAAAAGATGGGTAACATCTGCATCTGACCATCATGCTATGTGCCATTTGCTGAAGAATAGGAACCATCCTCTCCTTCTGTTCAATAAGGAGACTCGGGTTTTGCTCAAGATTCAGAATTTCCCCCGTTGCCTGGCTTTTCGTGCATGCATTTTCCTGCATGTCACATGGACATAGTTGGGATGTTTATGAGGTTCTGTATTGTTTATGATTTATGCACTTTTGATGTGTTTTTAATGGTGGTATGTGGGATGTACACAGACAGTTTTTGCACTCTCACAGACACCAGGACCAATGGGAAGGGGGATTCTTACCTCCGTTTTCTTCCATTTCTCTGACTCCAAATACTGACACCTAACTCTCCCTAGAAACAGACGGCCTCTTCAAGAAAGCTGCCCGTCAACTCAGCGTCTACTATTCAAGTGTGTTTGTTCATGCCAGCCACCCCAGATGCCCATTCTGATATTCTGATGCTGTTCTGTTTATCAAACTCCATCTTTCTTGCAAAGCTCGAACAAAGAGCTTGGGACCACTGTCAACAATGCATTCATACATATATATTATATTTTTGAGGTAGGGTCTCACTGTAGCCTAGGCTGACCTGGAATTCACTATATAGTCTCAGTGTGGCCTCGAACTCACGGCGATCCTCCTAGCTCTACCTCCCGAGTGCTGGGATTAAAGGCGTGTGCTACCATGCCTGGCCACATTCTTATGTTTTTGCAATAACCAACCACATTTCACATCATTCACGTGTGTGGTTTATCATCAAGCTTACACTTCACCATTAACCTCCTTCAAGCTGCTGGTAGCAGGCTTGTTAGTTAAGCATGTCTGAGATAGGAGGGTCAAGTAGAAATCTGCCAGGCCAGTGATGAATTAAAGAAGCACTTCTGAGGTTGGGGGTCACCACATTTGCTTTACGTCTAACTGGTGGTAAGAAAGGTAAACCCCTTTGGTTTTTCAGTGGCATCTTTGGAGGATTTGTCTTTGGTGTTAATGTAGTGAGTGATGGAGGAAATGGGTCCAACCTGCCGATTTTTGTTCCACACACTGAGTGTTTGAGGGTGCTAGTTATCACACAGATTGTGGCTGGTGTCTGAGGCTTCTGGAGGTTATCTCTGTAGCTGGGTGAAGTTCTGGTGGTGGCCCCATCTTCTGTGAGACTGCGGTCACGTGGGATACTAACTGGTGTGATACAGGCCATGTGCTTAGAGTAGGCAATGAATTGACTCAGTCACTTGGCAGAGGAGCTTCTATGGGAAGCCTGCAAGTAAGTAGGGTAGCAATGGGGGTGGGGAGGGGATTTAGGAAGTGTGGTTTCAGGGTGGTGTTTTGTATCTGTGGAGTGCAGTTGAAGAGATACGAATTCAGTGGTTTACCAAAATCACTCACTGACATGTCCCACTAAAGAGAAATAGGTGACCCAATGTTCCAGAGCCCATTCTTGCTCATCTTCTTTGAGGGTGATAACTTTCAAGCTTGTTTTCATTACTGAAACATCCCATTAGGCGTTGTCTGTGGTCACCTTGCTAGGTGTTTTATAGATATCATCTCCTTTAATCTTCCCATGATCCCTGTGATAGTGTTATGTCCCCCACTTCACAGATGATTAAACAAGTCAGTGAGCTTAAATAACTTGTGCCGTGCTCGTATAAGTTGCATGGTCACTAGAGTTGTCTCTAACATCAAAACTCGTGTGCTTAACTTCTTTACTCTTACCTGAAAGTCATTAGAAATAAACGAATCCTGAATGGACGGAGTTATCAGAAAGTTACAGTATGTTACATAAGAGAGGATGTTAATAGATCTCCTGTCATATGTTGGCTACTCTGCTTGGGACTATGTGGCATGTTAGGAGATGTTGGCATATTAATCCAACCCAAACACAGCCTCTCTGGATGGTATGCTATTTAAGACGATTTGCAGTTTATTAGTGCTAGTGGGTAATGTACTATGAATATTTAATTGGTCTTACAAAATGTGCTGAAAAAACCTAGGATAGTTTTCTGTCCCAGAATTTGCAACTTCAGTTCCAAAACAGTTATTCAACAATTTCTGCTACACATAAGATATGTTTGTTTCCTGGGCTGCCTTGCATATACACATATACTATCATCTCATAGTAAAACATGAAGACTTAAATAGCAATAATCTAGGAAGAAAATTGAATGAAGAAAACAGTCTTACCACATTACTACATATTTGCCACTTATATAGATTTTTCATCCTGTTGTTTAGCCCCCAAAATTTTATCTGATAATGTTTCTTTCCAGCCTGAAGAATTTCTTTGAAAAAAATTTTATTACTCAGCTCACTGGTAACAAATGTTCTATGTCTTTCCACCTGACATTGTCTTTGTATCGCCTTCATTTCTGAACATTATTTTCAGTGGATATAATTCTCATTTGACTGTTGTTTCAGCATGTCGCGGAGGTCATTCCATTATCTATGGTCTCCATTGTTTCTCAAGAGAAGTCAGCTGTCACTTTTTAGTCATTGTTCTCCCATATGTAATTTGTCTTTTGTTTCTTTCAAGAGTTTTTCTCCTTTGATTTTCTCAAGTTTGACAGCAATGTTCATACGTGTTCTTTTCTTTGAATTTATGCTGTGTATTTCTCTTGTTTTTTTTGTATCTGTATGTTGAAAGTTTTTTTTACAATTTTTTTGTCATTGATTTATATAAATATAAATCATATATAAATATAAAGTATGCATATATATGTATGTTACATATATAGACATACATATTTCTTATTCCAGCTCCATTTTTTGTTACTTTCTCCTACTGGGACTCTAATTATATGTATATTAGGCCATTTTAAATTATATGACAGGGCATTGCATCCGTTCATGGCTTATAAGTTCTTACCTCTGTATTTTTTTTTGTGTTAGCTAGTCTCTGAGGACCCGACTTCAAGAAAATTGCTCCGTTGTTCTCTCCTCTCCTCCTAATGTCATGTCTAATATCAGTGTTTTTCATGTCGAATATTATTGGTCTCCAGATTTCCATTTGCTTCTATTTCTATTCCATTTCTCTGATGAGAGCCTGCTTATTCATGAACATTGTCTTTTCCCGTATGTGCTTACTCAAGTTTAGTATGGCTAATTTAAAGTACATTGTCTTAATTCTAAAATCTAGGTTATTTCCAAGAAGCATCTAAGGACTTTAAAAATACAACAGTTCTGGGTCGCATTGCCGTGTTTGTTAGTTTGACTAGTAATGAAGCCTGGATATTGTGGTTGATATATTGTGTAGATTAATAGACCTCAGTATTTCCATTGCTTTCATCTTTTTTAAAGTATGCTGACATTTTTTTTTTCTGTTCTTCTCCTTCTCCTCCTCCTCCTAGCATCCAGTTAACTTGGCTGCACTCAGACTGTAAATTCTTTCTGCCCTGTAGAAAACAACAGCTGTAGTTTGTTTTCCTTCAGAATTCCAGTTGTTACTTCTCATTGAGCCTTACAATATTCTCAACAAATGTGAAGTTCAGGGTCATCCAAAAGATTAGTTGTTTTGGACACAAAGATGACCCGTAGGCCTCAGTTTTCAAACACCTGATTTCGTTCAGGTCAGTGTTTTAGAGATGGGGAATCAAGTTTGGAGGACTTGGCAGGTAGTTTGTTGCAGATTTTGAAATATAACTAAGATTTCTAGTACTCCAGTATTTGTATCTTTTTTGGACCCAATCAGCATCTCTTTCTTCCCTGTTAAGTGTAGTTGACAGGGAAATACCAGAGAGTAGGTAAACACTAGGGCCAGCTGGGCATGACAGGCCATTTCTATATTGCTTTCTTCTCTTTACATTTTCATATTAAGTGCTTCTGACACAGAGAGGACTGGCAGGTAGTACTTGGTTTATCAACTCAGTCTCTCCCCCACTCAACCAGCTTTTGTGAGATCATTCTTACATGAAGGATGCCAATCCCTCCCTATGCCCATGGGAGCTATTGGATGTTCTAATGTAAAGCACTACCATGTGGGAGAACTGTTCTCTCAACTCTCCCTCTTCCCAAATGTCACTGTGCAGCCTGTGCAGGTGGATGTGGTGGATGGACTTCAGGCTGTTCCTCTTCTAAATGGAAGATTTAGGACCAGACCAAAAAAAATTGGTGTACGGGTTATAAATCCTATGAAGGATACTGCCAGCTTCATTTGGCTGTTGGTATTTGATTGGTGGATGTGTTGAAGGTCTCAGAACCTCTCAGAGGAGTGTGATGAAGAAAACATGGCTCCTGGTTGTTCTTTGGGTAAACAGCAACTAGGTAAGTGGGAAATGTTACCTGGTAAAGATTTCTCCTTGATTCTTATCTTCCATTGGTTCCATTTGTTTTTATGTATGAACATGCTTCTCTCTCTCTCTCTCTCTCTCTCTCTCTGTGTGTGTGTGTGTGTGTGTGTGTGTGTTTGTGTGTTTGTGTGTTTAGGCCAGAGGACAACCTTGGGTGTTATTCCTCACGAACATCTTCTAATTTTTTTTTTTTTTTTTTTTTGCTGAGATTGGATATCTAATTGGCCTGGAGCTTACCAATTAGGTTAGACTGGCCAATGAACTCCAGGGATTTTTCTGCCTCTCTACCTCTGGAATTATAAGTGCATGGCACCATGCCTAGCATTTTTGTGTGGAATCTCAAGATTGAATTGAGTTCCTCATGCCTGCAAGGCAAGCACTTTCCTGACGGGGCCACCTCCCCAATCCAGTTTTTGTCTTCTTGAACCAAAGAGTTTAGCTGAGTGAGACGGACAGTTTAAGTAGCTTATTTAGTGATGGGGGGGGGGAGGATAGTCTGGAGAGAGAAGTTGAAGTGGACTGACCCAAAGGTGGGTGCAATAGTAGCACACTGGGTTCTGCGTTAGGATTCTCTTTTTTAAAGACACTTTGATATTTATGAGGTGGGTGGTAAATTCATGAGGCAATGCGATTCTTATTTCCCTCTTAAATCAAGGAGGACCAGATAGCTCTTTTAGGGTATTAACATACTCTCACATGGGGAGAGGTCAGAACACAATGCAAATGGTGCTGTGAGTCTGTAGGCCCTTTGTTAGTTCACATTGTGACAATTGGGAAAGTGCGCTTGGACCCGGGTTTCTGATAGGGTAGGAGGAACCTAGCTGTGACTTTAAGGATATTTTGTCACAAAAGGGCATCCTGGCCATCAGGTGGCACAAGTATCCTGCACGGTCACCTTGGGTCCCCCATGTACACTTCTCTGCATAACCAGGAGGCACAGCTACTGAGATACCTCTGCATTTTCCCTTTCTTATCTCTCATCTAACATGTTTTCTATCCATTACAAAATCATTAAATATTTGGGCTTCCACATATGATTTTTACCATTTTATAACCTTAGTAATTTGTCTTTCAACCTTGGTTTCCCTTTCCTGGGTTCCTCTTGTGTTTCATGGGAGTGATAACCTGCCCATTGTAGACTTCATGTTCCCTCACGCTATATCAGTCTCTTTAACCGTGTCCACTATCAATGGAATGTCCAATTTCACCCACAGAACACAGGCATGATAACGTTTTGAAACTACTATCTATCTATCCACCTATCTATATGTGGATTTCTGGATCAACACCTTGGTGTCAGATATGAAGTCACTGGGCCGAGAAGGGGAACATGCCTAGAACCAGGTGGCTGGCTCAGTACAAAAAATACCCTAGAGCCCTGTCTTCTAGGTTCCTCTCCATTTACCTCATGGTTGCCCTAACCTCCCTGGAGCCATCTCAACTTCAGCATGACATTGAAGTGAAATGTCTGCTCTGGGTAAGAAATGTCTCTAGCCAAGGGTGGATGATTTTGCTGTCTTCTGCCCTTCATCCTAGTGCTCTTACGAATTTTAATTTTGTGACAATATTTGACCCATGTTGACCTGTGGCTCAACCTCATAGTGAGTGCAGGACCAGCATCATATGTCGATTGTAAGAATGCCGGCTACCTTGTCACTTCCTTTGGGAGAGTTGGTTTTTGCAGGACTGGGTGGCTCAGGGAAATGGAACACAAGGCTGATGAGCTCAGTCTGCAAGTGAGAAGATGGTGACGGCCTCTGAGTTCATCTCATTCTGATTCTATCCCTCTCTGGGCAGCCATCCTCAAAGCAGCGTTGCATATAGGGCCATGGTTGTTTCAGACACTGGGTTCTGGGTCCCAATGAGGGGAGGTCCACTCCATCACAAACCACGTGCTCACGTGGAAAGTAAAGTGGCTTTGGGTACACATGATCTTGACTTTGAGTCTTTGATATACTCTTTACCAGCTGGTGGCTTTGGTCAGGTTCTTAAGTTGTCTGGCTTTTCCTCTGTCATCTTTAAAAGGCAGGTGAAATGTTTTTCTTCATCATTTGTGGGGAAAAAAAAAATTAAGTCAAGTAACTATGCAAAAGTGCTTGCTCAGGACATGGCATCTAGTCAGGGCCTCGATCAATAGCTGTTTTTAAAAACACACAAGCCTTTCATTGCATCAGACTGCTAAGCCCATAATGCCGCCTTTGACGCCTCACAGCCCTTCGTGGTGATTCACAGATCTCTCTCCTCTTCTGTCTCCTCCAGGTCCTGGAGCTGGTTGTTCCAATGTTCTCAGCAGATAATTGGATTCTATAGATAAAGTTTATCCTCCCAGGCAGATGGTATTTTTATTGAGAGTGGCGATATCTTTTGGGATTCCCACTATTCCTGCTTTCAGCTTTGGGTTCATAGAAGGCCTTTGAACGAAATAAATTGTGGAATGAAACAAGCTTTGTTTATTTTTTTGGCAGACATTTATCCACTGTATGACCTGGTGGACAGTCCCCCAGTGGTGTTTGCAGAATATTGTAAGTTCCAGCCCCACATTTAATGGCTTGTGATCATAATGGTGAAAGGTTCTTGTGGAGTGGCTCTTCTTAGCATCTCACACTATTACTCTGTATCCGTATCTGCTGGGTGGAGTGAGGGTGGCTGGGGAGGGATGCTTCTTCCACTCATAGATTGTCAGGGAATTCCAGCCAAGTTCCAATTGCCCTGTGATGATGCAATAGTTTTTTTTCCAGAGCGGATTAAGGACTGATTTCCCCATTATGTAGCACATCATGAAATGAATGTTATTGTTAAATGTAAGGACAGGGCATATTAGCGATATCTTTTATTACACCGTCTTCATTATAAAAGAACAGCTATTGCTGACGTCGTCTCTGTGTGATAGGTAGAGGGACATTGTTCTTGTGCCATTGGTGCTGATTAAGGCCAGGATAATGCACTGCTTCTGCCTGTTACGTCTGTCAGGCAGGAAGGCCGGCCAAGGTAAAAACACAGATGAGCATATGTTAGCAACAGATTAAAAAATAGAGGGGGAGAGAGACCAGGGTGAAGGCTAGTCATAATTCTCATATTTAGGATTTGCCTTCCACTGTACTTACTGAATCTGCACCATTTAATCTCTTCACTGCCAGCCCAGCGCGGAGCACCTCTCCCCCTTCTGAGTGATAGGCCAGGATTTTCCGAGACGGAGCATTTGTCTGTCAGGGTCCATGGCTGCTCTAGTGATTTACCTTCCGTCAGATGATGCTGGTGTCCGGTTGGTGATATAGCCTTGCTGGATATGGGGAAATTTGTTACCTTTAGCTTTGACAGGAAGATAATTGCTGATGGTTAACAGAACTGAGTCAAATCCACTGGTTTTTCTCTTTCAGTAGCACAAGCATGGGACTGGCTTTAAGAACCTTGATTTTTTTTCCTGCATATACTTCAATTCTAGACTTTTTCAAAATTGTTCTTTCTTTCTGTTTTTAGTGGAAAAAGAGAGGGACTGCATCTTGACAGAAATGGACCTGATTCCAATTTTTTTTTTTTTTTGAGATAGAATAAGGCTTTCTCTATGTATTGCCAGGCTGGCCTGGGACTCTCTTTGTAGCTCAACTCATAATCTTTCCATCTCTACTGAGATTACAGACATGTGCCACTGTGCCTCACTATCCTCTTTTAAAAAATTATGTATGTATGTATGTATGTATGTATGTATGTATGTATGTATTTGCAAGCACACACACACACACACACACACACACACACACACACACACACACACACAGAGGAGATAGAGAATGGGCACACCAGGGGGCCTCTAGCCATTGCAAACAAACTCCAGATGCATGTGCCCCCTTGTGCATCTAGCTTATGTGGGTCTTGGGGAATTGAACCTGGGTCTTTTGGCTTTGTAGGGAAGGGCCTTAACTGCTAAGCCATCCCTCCAGTCCCCCCCTTTTTTTTTTTAAAACCTTGTTGCCACATACCAATCTACAGATTGAAGGACTTTTTGTTCAGTTTCTGAATAAAAAAAAAAAGACATTAGAAGAGGGGTGTGTGTGTGTGTGTGTGTGTGTGTGTGTGTGTGTGTTAAGGAGAGGTGTTCTGGAATATACCCCAAGACCCACATAAGCAGCGCATCATTTCATTCAGTTCCTCTCCAGAGATTATGTACGCCTGGGCCTCCATCCCCATGGGCTGCTGGTTTTTCTTCCCACTCTGCAATCAAGTGATTGGTTCAACAATGCCGCATAAGGTCCGAGCCCCGAGGGCATCCTGGAGAAGTCTTAAAATGGTGGAAAGATGTTCAGAAGTCCCATGGGAAACCCATGTGCTTCAAAGAATTGTGGGTGACTTCTGAACCCGGAAGGAGGATGGGCTCTGGTGTTTTTTCCCTGCGGGACATCACCCTTTAGGTAGCACTCGGTAACCCTGAAAAGGAAGTGTGGACAAAGAACAGCACTGTCTTTTTGCCCCACCCTCTCCCATCCTGTGGTTATCGTAAGAGAAGCCCCCCACTTCCCATGAAGCACTGATGACTGACGCCTTTCCTTTGGAGCCCACAAGAAGTGATGCTGCAGGCGTGGCACGTACAGACTCAAACCGTGTGGGATACTTGCTTGAGGCAGGCAGCCTGTGCTGCCTGGGCCAGCAGGACCACTACTCCCCTCCCTAGTCCTCTGCTTGGGGAGAACTTAGGACTTTCCCCAGGGTGCCAGGAAGGGGGACAAGTGTGGATATAATGGAGGCTTGTGTGGTGGCCTTAGGCCTGCTTTTCAGCTTCTGAGATGCCCTTCTGGAAGCATCTCAGTTAGGGAATTCTGGCCCTTTATTTTCAAGGACGCTCATCTCCACGATGACCATGCTTGGTAGAGGTGGAGAACCTAGAAAACTCCCTGCTGAGAAGGAGGGGAAACTAGATGTTTCCCTCCCTTTCTGGATCAGCGTATGGGGTGATCAGAACTATGAGGCAGGTCTAGCTGCCCTTTCTTGTTCCTTACTTCTTAACCAGGACACTCGTGATGGTTCACTAACAGCTGTCAGCTCCATCCTTCTTTCTTTCTGGGGCCTGCTCAGTCCCTCCCTGGGCTTTTGTAGAGCACCTCAGCGTCCCGTCCCATCCCATCCCATCCCATCCCATCTCCCTTCCCTTCCTTTCCCTTCCCTTCCCTTCCCATCCCTTCCCTTCCTGTCTCCCTTCCCTTCCCTTCCCTTCCTTCCCTCCCATCCCTTCCCCCTTCCCTTCCCATCCCTTCCCTTCCTGTCTCCCTTCCTGTCTCCCTTCCCTTCCCTTCCCTTCCCTTCCCTTCCCTTCCCTTCCCTTCCCTTCCCTTCCCTTCCCTTCCTGTCTCCCTTCCCATCCCTTCCCTTCCTGTCTCCCTTCCCATCCCTTCCCTTCCTGTCTCCCTTCCCATCCCTTCCCTTCCTGTCTCCCTTCCCATCCCTTCCCTTCCCTTCCTTCCTTCCCTGTCCCCTTCCCTTCCTTCCTTCCCTTCCTTCCCTTCCCTCTTCCTTCCCTTCCCTTCCCTTCCTTCCCTCCCTTCCCTGCCTCCCTTCCTGCGCTCCCTTCCCGTCTCCCTTCCCGTCTCCCTCCCTCCCTCCCCCTTCCCTTCCCTTCCCTTCCCTTCCCTTCCCCTTCCCTTCCCTTCCCTTCCCTTCCCTTCCCTTCCCTTCCCTTCCCTTCCCTTCCCTTCCCTTCCCTTCCCTTCCCACACATACTACTCATCCATGCCACAGTGCCACTGTGAGACCCAGATCTGGACACAGTGTTCTGACAGCCATTCCTCCTCCCACTTCCTTCTTTGTGCCGGGGCTCTGTTCACACTTGACTCCTCTCCCCTTCTAGCTGAACTCTTTCTGAGCACCACATCAGTGCTCTGTGTTTGTTCTCGTGAAGTCTTTGCTTCTGTCATCCTCATCTGGTGAGCTCCCTTTCACTCAAGGCCACACATCAGTGCCCCCTCCCTGGGATGTGTTTCCTGACTCCTTGAATTGTAGCAAAGCCCTTTTCAGGGACTCCTTTTTATCTGATTGCTAGTTACGTGATTTCTCCTTACACAAATGCCTCTCTTGCTTATGAACTGCTCAGCCCCACCACAGCTAGGAACATATGCCACCCTCTTCATTGTCCCTGCTACCTGGCGCCAGCCTTTGCACATGGTGACCATTTAGTTGCACTGAGTAAGTGAGTAATAATGGTAGGATTTGATGATCCACCTACAGTTTGTGGGTTGCTATTCTTTATGCTGGGAAAGGGCTTGGTTCTCCAAGTATGTGTTTTGTCCAAATTCACTGGCCACACACATGTGTTTTTGGTTCTGGAAAGCTGAAAAGGGCACTTCGACCCCCTCCATGATTTGCCCACCCCAAGACAACCTCATCAGGGTCCCAGAATTTTCTCCATTCAGCCTTGTGGCGCCCAAGTGGTTAACCCACCACTTGGAGTTGGCATTTCAAGTGACATTGTCCTGCCATCCCTCATCCAGTTACGGTGAGGGGTGCTAAGGGGGCTGATGTTGTCTTTTCCCAAGGTTCCTTAGAGTCCCCGAGGAGTTCAAATGGAGACAGTCTCAAGAAACATAGAACCTGTTCCAGGAAACTTCAAGGATGATGTGGACTAAGGCCAAGCGCGGATGTCTGGAGGGCCGTGGCTCAGGCCTAAGGCTAAGGAGGGGAGAGCTGGTGTCCTTCCCTCCTGGTGGAGCAGTCTCTTGCAGCAAGGGGTCACAGGTCATAGCCCCCTCCTTGATTGGTGCACACTGCCAAATAATCCTTGTCAAATCCTTCTCTCTGAGCAATTACTTAAAAAAAAAAAAAAAGAATATCTTAAAATCTGCCTTTGCCTCCCAGCCACCTTTTCCATTTCTACTCTCTGGGCAGCAAACTGCTGGCCTGTTTCTATGCTTTTGCTCGGCTCTTCATGGGCGACCTCTCTTCCCCGCATGATAAATACACATTTGAAAATATTGATTTGCTGTTCCCCCTTTGAAAAGCTTAAGAAGGCTGACCTCTGCTCGCCGTATCTGACTGGAATTTTTCAGGCTGACCCACTGACCCTTGGACCGGTGGAGAGCCGCACCCTGCGGTCCTCGGGGGTCTGCTCTGCAGGACTGGGGCTGCCACCACGGTGGCCACTGGGTTGCAAGTCCCTGGAAGAAGGGCCTTCTGATACAGCACCGAGTGTCCCCAGCTCACATCTAATGACTTTCAAATAGCGCATAGAAAAGCAAATCTCCATTGAGGAGGCTGAGTGTGTCTCCCAAGGGAGGTACCATTTTCCTGGCTTGTCTCAGAAAACCAGGGTCCCCCCGGTCTCCAGTGGACGTTGTTCTGTCGCACATTGCCGTGCGTGCTCTCACCCCACCCCACCCATTCCTCCTCAGTTTTATTTTCTTGCCTCGGATTTACCACGGTGTGACCTCATGTTGTATTTTTTCTGAATGACAATGAAAGTAATTGAACATATTGATTGGCAGTACAGTTAAGTTGTCAACACAACCATTTAATTTGTCAGGAGGACTTGTTAAATTGTCAAAAATCATATAAAAAAACTCCTTCAATCACTGATGATATACATTAGAGATGTTCATGAATCAAATGGGCCATTCTGGAGATAAGTGTAGAAGAAAAATCTGAAATTGTTTTCTTCAGATACATTGGCGTGTTCTCTCTCTTTCTCTCTCTCTCTCTTTCATCTTTTACTTTTTCTTACCATGCCACATAACAAGACTGGAATGCTTATGGTGAAGCAAGGTGAAGGCAGGATCCTTTTTTTTTTTTTTTTTAATGAACATTTCACTGAGGATCAAGGCAGAAGTAAGGTGATGAGTAACAGACTAGGCGATTCTAAGTCAAATGCCCTAAAATTATTAGGGCAAAAGCCTGGAGGGTGATTTTTGCCCCCCTTATGTGTAGGATTTAAAATTATTTTTCAAGGGACAGAGGATATGGCTCATTGAGTAAAGTGCATATCGTGCAAGCACGAGGACCTGAGTTTGGTTCCCCAGAATCCATGTAAACGCCAGGTGTGGTGGCACATGCCCATCATTTCTGTACTTGGGAGGCTAAGACAAGTGGGTCCTTGGGGCAAGCTGGCTATACTAGCTGAATTGATGGGCTCTGGGCTCTGTAAGAGTCCCTGTCTTAATAAATAAGGTGGAGAGCAATTGAGGAAGAGACCTCAGTGTTGACCCTTGGTCTCCATGTGTGCATGCACATTTGTATACATAGTCACATGAACCCCCCCACACACAGGTACATATACATGCATGCGCGCGCGCACACACACACGTAAAGAAATAAGTAGGTTTTTTTTTTGTTGTTGCTTCTTTCTTTTCTTTTTTTCTGTTGGGGAAGGTATCTTTTTAGCAGCTCTGGGTGGCCTGCCATGTCTTCTTCATGGCCCAAAGCTGGCCGGTGAGTGTTTGTGTTCTATCCCATGGGGGAAAGAGAGGCAGTGTGAATCACAACCAGCTTATTTTTAAAGGCTACAACACCTTTGCATACAATGCTTTACAGGTTCTCCACCAGCCTGATTTTCCTCACATGGTGTGTCACTGAGCTGCAGAGATATCTGGGAGTTGTAGTTTCTAGCTGCAGTTCAAAGGAAATTAATTCCTTGAGCAATGTGCCATTGCTATCAGTTCAAGCTCTCTGCCTTTTGTTTCTGGTCTCTGTCCTCCACTAAACTGTGGCTCTCTTAGAATCAGCCTTCACCCTTCTCACCTTCACAGCCCCAGTGCTTATAGCAAAATTGAGTCCATGATAGATAAAGTGCTAACTGAAAGAAAAGAGCTGGGCCTGGTGGTGCACACCTTTAATCCCAGCACATGGGAGGAAGAGGTAGGAGGATTGCTAGGCCAGCCTGAGACTACAGAGTGAATTCCAGGTCAGGTCAGCCTTGGCTAGAGAGAAAAACCCCACCTCAAACACCTCCCCCCCCCAAAAAAAAAAAGTGTTTGCTGAGTAAGGAAACTCAGTGGCTAAATGAAGAAATGGATTGCCAAAGGCGATCATAGTGCATAGCCCTGCCTCCTTTTGTACCCTTCAAGTAGTCTCTGCATGTGCGCAGGTTTAGCTGGAGCATCCGTGGACCCTGCCAACTTCAGCATGCAAGAAGATGCTTGGCTGTGCTGCCCAGCAGTCTTTGAACCCAGGACTGGGGAGATGAAGAAGTATTTCATTAATCCTTGCACAGTTATCCTCCTTATCGAATGGCCCAGACCTAGCCTTTGTTCGGGACAACAATGAAGGGAGCCTTTAAGAAATCTCCAGTGAGTGCCGAGCCATTGCAGATTAGGTCAGTGGAACTGCTGCTAGGTTGAGCATGATGGATGAGCGGGAGAATGAGTTTCTGCTGCACGGTATTGTGAAATCTTTTCATTGTCACCAACGGGCCTATGAGGAACTGATGAATGAGGGAGCAAGTGTCAGAAACGCCCTTCCTTGCCCCAGTACAGTTTTAATATCTCCCGGAGCTACACGATGAGTATTGATAAAAGTAAAGTTTAAAAATAGCCATGGAGTGATGGGTAGCCCATGATTTAAGGAGACCAGCAATGGGGTTAGAGAGGGTTCATTTTCCTGAAAGTGCATGAGAGGGAGAGGGAGAGGGAGAAGGCAAGCGAGCAAGTGAGAGAGAGAGAGAGAGAGAGAGAGAGAGTGAGGAGAGGGGAGGAGAGATGTGGCAGAGCTGGACTGGGAGGGGAAAGAGCAGGAGGCTTTTATAAGAAGCTAATGTGATGAGGATGACGAGGGCTTTGATGGATGAGTCACATCCATCTGGTCGCAGTATATGTAATAAATAGCTGTGCTCGGCTCTGACCTCTCCCACTTACCAGACACATCTTTCTCTTTTGGGATATCCAGGAGGGAGCTTCCATTAGAGCGAAGAACCCGTCATGAGCCAGAGCCGGGGATGTTTATGGGCTTGTGCAGAGGGCAAAAAGGAGATGGTATCCGTGTTACAGGTTTATAAACTGAAAGCCGGAGCCCTGCGTCTTGCTTAGAGATGGCCCTGGCGAAGGAAATGCATTTTCATGGTGGAAGAAATGGCCAGTGATGGGGGAGAGAGGAGGGATGAAGGAGTGGGGCAGGTGGGTGGGCTGCAGCCCATAGTGCTCATTAGGGGACACCTTGGAATCTGGCTGATGGCAGATCTAGATTTTCCTCCTCCATGAGCAAGTAGTTAAGCTGAGCTGGGATTGTCTGGGAACATAACCAGGTGTGTCATTCTTCAGGGAGTTGGCTGGGGAGTGGGGTAGTCCCATGAACTCAATTTTCCACTTACCTTGTTAGAAGTGTCATGAAATGCATCTGTCCCTATTCCTGCCTTGGAAAGTTCACAGGAGAGAATTTGTCACTGCAGGCCTTTGTGTTGGTTTGGTCTTATCATTTTCCACACCAGCGCCTGTAGTCTTTCCTTGAAGATATGAAATGGGTCCTTGGCCTGGAGCCTTTCCAAGAGAGTGTGTCTCAAGTGTTCCTGTGTAAAACATCTTTCCTCTTTCTCTAACAGATGCTGAGTTTTTGATGTAAACATCTGGGGGGGGGCGATAATTAAAGTTTTATGGATGTGTAGTCAAGAAATGAGGAGAAAGGAAATGGAATGGACCACTGAGTTGTATAGCTGGGAACAGATTTAACGAGTAAATAAATTTGCCTTCAAGAGTCAACTTGTAGATCTGAGGGCTCCGGAGCTTGCTTGTTTCCTGGATAGAGACCATCCAGAAGGGTCTTTCCCACCCTGCTGCCCCCACTCTTCCTCGTGGAAGCATCTCTGCACCAGGTTCAAGTCCCTGCGGTGTCTTCCACGTGGGGAGAAGGCTGGGCTGTTTGTATGTGAGCCCCTACCTGACATTCCCCTTGCTTGATGGAGGAGCTGGGGTCAGCATGTGACAAATGAAGCTTGGCACCACATGGGGTGGAGTCACAGCTTGCCCAGCCCTCCCATGGTGCCCTTTTCCCTGAGGAATGAGCTCCCAACTCTGCACCATCAACCTAGAAATGAGCACATGTATCCAGGTCTTTGCTTGTATTTTGTGTGTGTGTGTTGCTGAATTCCTTACCAGGCCAAGGACTCTGCTAAGCTAATCAATTATGAAAGCCTACTTTGTGTGTGTCCATGAATTCACCTCCTTCATTTATATGCATGCATACATATATATATTCATATATATATATATATACACACACACACACACACATATATATATATATGTGCGTGTATGTGCAGATGTGTGCGTGCATGCTTATACATACGAAACAAGTAATGTCATTCAACTCCTGTTCAACTGGATAATGATTCAAGAACATTCAATAGCAAAGAAACTCACAACCCTACCTGCTTACAGGTTTGGATATGTGTTGGTGCCTGTGTGTACCTTGAAGGTTACTTACCCCAGATGACTAGGGAAATTGTCCTTTTGAAAAAGTACCAGTGTGTAAAGACTATTTGAGTGGACGCCCCCAGGAGGACTTGGCCACCCATTTTGTCTGTTTAGTTTTTCTTTGTTTTACCCTACCACTGGCTTCCCAGTGCCCTTGTGCCCACCGGGCCCTCTCTGTACAGCATGCCCACTGGATGCTTCCTCTCCCAGCCAGGACTTAAATTCCTCAGCTTAATAGCTTGAGCTGGATACGGCTGGGGGAGGACGGGTGTGGAAAACAGGGCTGGGAGCTGACTGTTACTAAAGTGTAAAGACCTGATGACTCCATGTTCCCCTTGGATGGTCAAGTTCAGAAGAAGACATGGTCCTAGCCTCAGTCAGTCTCCAGCTACTGACGTTTGACACTGTGACCCAGGAAGTATTTCTGTTAGCAGTGTTCCAGAAAGAAAAAAGAACCAGTTGCCAAAAAGAAAGTGGCTGAAAAGATGAAGGGTGATAAACTTGAATATTGTTCTTCACGGGAGAGCAACTTGGGAAGATTTGCAGGCAGAAACCGACCTTGGGCACTGGGGACAGGAAAGGAAGATAACCTTATGTACAGAATGTGTAATCCCTTCAGCTGAGGATGGGGAGGGAGTGGTTGTAATCCCAGTCTAAAGGGTGAACTGGACTCCAAACTGTGAAGTCCCTTCCTCATTATAGGGATACAGGTCATGCTTTGTTAAGTACAAGGAGGCTTTGTGTGTGTGTGTGTGTGTGTGTGTGTGTGTGTGTGTGTGTCATTCTAATAAAAAGGAAGAATTGAGCTAAGATGAATGAACAGAAATTATAGATCTCAGGAAAGCATCCCCCCATGATATCTTTTCTATTATGAAAATAATAAATGTTCTTCAACAAAAAGCAACACAGAGGGAAGAAAAATAATTCTAGCCTCAAATTGAAACTTGTTAATATTTTAATTAATTTCCTTCCAGTGTTCTTCCACTTTGTAAATGTAGAGTCTTTTATATTCCGCCTTTGTTCTTAATTTCATACCATATGCATTTTCCATGTAATTATATATTGTTAATGAAAAGTACTTTAATGACTAGTTAATATCCTTGTAGCAACGTTGTTTGTATTTGCTTGTTGGCTTGTTTTTTTCACCATCATTCCGTTCGGAGTTGCACGCATGTCCCGTGGGGATCTGGGTTTCTTTATCTGAAATCTGGAAGAGGCATACTGGTCAGTGTGTGAATAGGTGAGTGGTCTCCTGAGATCTGTTGCCACCTTGCTTTGGTAAGAAGTTATTGCGAGTTTACTCCATGACAGAGACAAGCCTGAAACATAGATAGATGCTCAGTGACAAAAGAATACCTCTGTCTGTGTGTGTTTTCATATATTGCTATCTTTATTAAGTTAGCGTGTAGAGTGTGGTGGTTTGATTCAAGTGTCCCCTGTAAACTTACGTGTTCTGAATGCTTGAGCCCCAGATGATGGCCATTTAGGAATTGGAACCTTGTTGGAGGTGTGTTGTTGATGGTGGGTTTATGGGTGTTACAGCCAGCTTTCCCTTGCCAGTGATTGGCACACCGTCTTGCTGATGTTGTCCACCTGATATTGGCCAGGAGGTGATGTCTACCCTTTGCTCATGCCATTGCTTCCTTTACCATCCTGGAGCTTCCTCTTGACTCGGTAAGCCAAAATAAGACCTTTCCTCCCACAAGCTTCTTTTGATCAGGTGTTTTCTGAAGGCACTGAGAAGTTGACCGAGACATAGAATTATGGACTTGACTATGGCATCTTGTACAATGTGTCTGTATAGTTGGTTTTTATTTATCTCTTTCCCCCATCCTCAATAGTCCCCCTTGGTGGTCCCATTCCATTCCCAAAATAATACCATCTTCTCATGGATCCCATGACCGCCCCTACCACCCCATTAAGCACTCTCTCTTTTTATGATGCACTTACTAATTTTACACTTTCCATACACATATATAGATTTGAAAGTAGATCCTGCATGTGAGAGAAAAAATATACTATTTGTCTTCCTGAGTCTGGCTTATTTCACTGAACAGAATGATCTCCAGTACCATCCATTTTTCTGCATGTATAACGACTTCATTTTCTTTCTATCTGAATAAAATTTTATTGTGGGGCTGGAGGGATTGCTCAGTGCTTAAGGCACTTTCCCGCAAAGCCTAATGACCTGGCTTCGATTCCCCAGTGTCCACATAAAACCAGATGCACAAAGTGGCACATGCATCTTGGAGGTCATTTGCAGTGGCTAGAGGCCCTGGTGTGCTCATTCTGTCTCTGTCTGCTTGCAAATTAATAAATAAAAATATTTTTAAAAATACTATTGTATATATACACCACATTTTCTTTATTAATTCATCTGTTGATGGAAAGAGCCAACACTTGCTTCTCGATGGAAGGATACAGGGCATACTGACTGGAAGTGGAAAGGAGGACTCGTTGCTGGGACTGTTCCATAACGGCACTCAGGCAAGTGCCGGCTGAACCTTGATAAGCTATCAAGCCATTTCAGTTTGCTAGAGCTCTCGGACTTCTTGTAATAGGTGCCATAGAATGAGTGGCTCTGGTGGTGGAAGTTTATTTACTCAGTCTTCTAGAAGCTGAAGTCCAAGGTGAAGGTTGCAGGACTGGTCCCTTCTGAAGACTGTAGAGAGTCTTTTCCAGGTCTCTCAGTAGCTTCTGTTGGTAGGCAGACATCTTTGGTGGTTCTTGGCCTGTGGAAACATCATCTCTGCCTTCCTGTTCACCTGGCATTTCCCTATGTGTGAGTCTGTGTCCACATCACCTTTCTTTTTTTAAATATGGGCACCAGTCATTGATGAGGTTCTCATATGATCTCATATTATCATCTCTGCAGTTACCTAATTCAATTACGGTCCCATTCTAAGGTACTAGGGGTTAGGGCTTGAACAAGAACTTTGAGAGAACATACTTAGATTCATAACAGAAGGGATCCATTAGATGCTAGGGCATGAGTCGCTCAGTGCCGTCCCTATGAGCGAGTCACCTTCCTTTCCTGAGGCTGGGGTTCTTCCACTCTAAAATGAAGTCCTTGGACTAGACCAGTGGCTCTCAAACTGGAGTCCTCAACACCAGCAGCATCCATGTCCCCAGGAACTTGTTAGAGATACTGTTTTTAAGTCCCACCTTAAAAGTGCTAAATCAGATACTCTCTGCCCAGGGGTCAGCAGTTTGGTTTTTTTTTTTTTTTTTTTTTTAAAATTTTTTATTTGTTTTTGGAGAGAGAGACAGAGAGAGATAGAGAAGGTAGAGAGAGACAGAGATAGGCGTGCCAGCAGTCTCTCAACTGCTGAGAACGAAATCCAGATGTGTGCGCCCCCTTGTGGGCAAGTGTGGCATTGCGCCCTTGCCTCACTTTGCATCTGGCTAAATGTGGGACCTGGAGATTGGAACTGCTGGACATTGGAACCAGGGTTCTTAGGCTTAGCAGGCAGGCGCCTTAGGCGCTAAGCCATCTTTCCAGCCCCAGTTTGAGGTTTTATCAAGCCTTCTAAGTCGTTCTCCTACACAGGAAAGTTCGAGAACCACTGAGCTAGATTATCAGTATGATGAGACCCCCATACACCAGTAACAGGATGATAGCTGATAATGCAAGTGTGTTGAAGTGCTCTGCCACACATTGGTAGCCTATCTCAGGCAATACTGGTCTAGCAAATGACCATAGCCTTTCTTTTTTATTTTTTCACATACATTCTCACTGTGTGGCCCCATGTAGCCTCAAATGTGCTAGATAGCCCAATCTGACCTCAGACTAATGATCCTCTGGCCTTCACCTCGTGAATGCTGGGCTTATTGGAGAGTACCACCACGCCTGGCCTATGCTCTTACACTCATATGACTTGCTCGTTCTTGTCCTAGATGAGTAATTAAGTGACGCTGATTCCAGCGTTTGCACAAGGCCCTTCTGTTTCTAGTCTATATCCTGTACATCTGGAGAAATATGTTCACTCAAAGTAATGCTTATTGATCAAAGCACTGTACCAGGCTCTGGCCCAAAAGAAAAAAAATTTTTTTTTTGATGGTACTCCTTGTGCAACAATATGGCTTTTGTTTTTGCTGAACCTCAACTTGCCCCTTGGTTATTCATATTTCCTGCCGAATAGTCACGGCCAGTGAGATGGCTTGGCCCAGGGACCTAGATATACTAACATCCTGTTATTGATGTATGGATTGTGGAAGAAGGCCTAATGGAGACTGCTGTGGAGTTCAGGGAAGACCAATTAGGGAATTAATTCATTAGAGTCCAGATTCATGCTGTTGTATCTATTTATTTATTTAGGCTAATGTCTTTTGCTTATCTTCCTATAACCATAAGTACCTGTCAATAGTTGATAATGTTTTTGAATTTCCTTCAGTATATTAAAATTTTACATATTGGATATTTTATGACAGGAACCATAGCGTTATTTTTTTTTACATTGACATCTTGATACCTCAGGTCATATTTTTACTACTAAAGCAATGCTAGAGTCTCTGTCACAAACTGTCCTGCGCACTTCCTGCCCATTTGTCATGACCTAATATTCTTTTCCTAGCCATTTTACCTGTCCAAATGTGTTGTTTGTACTACGTTGTTACAAAGATATCTATCAAATATTGCTAACCCACTTCCATCTTTCTTTCCTTCAGAGACACCTTACTGACCTCTCCCTCTTACTGTGTTGTCATTCTCCTTTGACTATGACAACTAGGGGTCCCGGTTGTCAAGGTTCCTGTGTGGTTTATCTAATTGAAAGGCTGTTCCAGTGGGAAGGCCATACAGGTCTGGATGCCAAGGGTCTCAGGTTCCAACCTCAGTTAGTTGACTCATCAGGGGAGCCCATGGAGATCACATTTTTCTCTTCTCTTTCAGTCTTAGTTGTCATGTGGAATGAAACCTGTGATGCCTGTTTGTGAGGGAGACAGGGACAGAAAAGTGAAGGTGTGGGTGTGACAGTGGTTGCAAAAAATGTAAGACATGGAGCTGGGTATGATGGTGCACACCTTTAATCCCAGCATTTGGGAGGCAGAGGTATGAGGGTTGCTGTGAGTTCGAGGCCACCCTGAGACTACATAGTGAATTCCAGGTCAGCCTGGGCTAGAGTGAGACCCTCAAAAAACCAAAACAACAACAACAACAATATCAACAAACATGGTACAGATGCCAGGGGTCATCCATGTATATGTCCATGCCTATTCAAAATTTTTGTCCAGTTCAGATTAGAGACAACTTTATTATTACCATTAAATGTGCTTACAGAGCAAATATGCTAATGTGTGTGGCTAATGGTGGTGGGCTTGCTTTAATCCTTCTTGCTCTGAGGCATTGCATTTCATCTTCTGGTGATGTGGACCTGGTAATGATCACCACTGATATTTACCACATTTTATTAATGTTATTTTTATGATCCTGCAGGAGATAATTAGGATTGGTTTTTTTTTTTTTTTCATTTTCATATTGTGAAGTTTCAAGCTAAACAGTGACACGGTGGCGAGGAGAGAAGCAGCACAGAGGAAGGCATGTGTTACAAATAAACTCAACCCAGAAACCATATTTAACATGGATTAAAATTAATGTAGCCCTGTGTTCATTATTTATATCTATTATGTGGAAAATACGTTACAGGACTCAAGAATCAAATGCTAAGAAAGGCTTTATTTCACCCTCTGGGAAACTTCCAATTAACATATCATCCAGAGCAGGGAGGGTGGGGCGGGGTCGGAGTAGGGGGGTTGAGGTAGACAGGAAAAACCTTTTCTTTTATTTATGTTAAAAATCTTCATTTAATTCCCAACATTTAATGAAAGCAGTCATTGGCTGGATTGAACTAATTAGCTTTCCATCTATAGAGCAAAAGTGAAGCTCTAGCCAAGGCAGCCTCTTCCGACATCACCTCCTTTTCAGCTTTGTTTCCATTTCTATCTTTTCTTAGACAAGCAGCTCTGAATGTCAGGAAACATTCTCTCCACACATACCACTACTGGAACAGTGAAACTCAGAGTGCATTCCTTTGCCTGTGAAGCCTAAGGACCCTGGTTTGAGGCTCGATTCCCCAGGACCCATGAGAGCCAGATGCACATGGTGGCGCATGCATGTGGAGTTTGTTTCTTTTATTATTCTGCTGTTAAAGTCTTCCTGAAATTATTTGTTTTGCATTTGCTATGTTCCATTACGACATCTTTACACATGTGTATTAGGTACTTTGTGCGTTTTTCAGTCCATTGCTCTCTATCATTCTCCTCCCCCTCCTGCTGGCTTCCTTCCTCCTCCACCAAGAGTCCCCTTCAACTTTCTTTACACACACACACACACACACACACACACACACACACACACACACGAGGTACAACATGAAATTTGCTTTTTTGGTCTGGCTTAGTTCACTTAACATGATTACACGTGTTTCTATCCATGCTCCTACAGATGACATAATACCATTTTTCTTTATGGCGAAAAAAAAAGTCTGTTGCGTATGTAGGCTGCACTTTCTGTATCCAGTCCTGGGTTGATAGACATCTATACTGATGCCACGTTTCAGCTGTTGTGAAAGCCCTGCAATAAACATGAGTGTGCAGGCATTCCTGTAGCATGCTGCCTTAGATTCCAGGGCGTCTATACTGAGGAGTCATAAAGCTGAGTTACATGGGATTTCTGTTTTGGCTTTAAAGTGTGTGTGAGCGCCTCCATGCACATATATGCGTGTTTGTGAAGACTAGAGGACAATGTCAAGGTCGCTTTTTAGGTATGGTCACCTTTTTTTCTTTTTTTTTTTTTTTTTTGAGACGAGGTCTCTCAGTGGCCTGGAACTCACAGTGTGGGCTCTAGTGACTGGCTCGTGAGCTGTGATCATCTACTGGACTCTGCTTTGACCACTGGGATTACAGTTGTACACCATTAAACCCAATCATTTCTGCATAGACTCCGGGGATGAAACTCGGGTCCTCATGTGTGCACCCCAAGTACTTTACTGACTAAGTTATCTCCCCAACCCTGGAACTTTTTTTGTTGTTGTTGTTTCTCATGACAGGATTTCATATAGCTCAGGCTGGCCTCCAACTTGTACACATTTGTACTTTTGATCTGCTGCCTCCTCCTGCCAGTTACTGGGATTATCAATGTGTACCACCATGCTGTTAACGTTTTAAAGTACCTCCATACTTATGTCCATAGTGGTTACACTAATGTACATTTCCACCAGCAGTGTATAACGCTCACCCCCTCCACTGCCACGCACACATGTCCCCATCCTCAGTTGATCACTTGTTTGTTTTCTTGATGAAGCCGGTCTGAGGAGAGCCCTTGTGTGATCATAAATCAGATCTTTGTAGAAGCTGTTATCTGGTGCAGGCTTAGCTTCCGTTACCTCTAGAGACTAGTTGGGTCCTGATGAGGAGTCAGCAGATCTAGGTTTGTACCCGGTTTTAACTTGTGCTGTCCGGTAACCTTGAGCAAGTTAATTGCATCTGTTTAAGAGTCAGTTTCCTCAGGTGCAATGCGAGGTTTTCAGCAGTCAGTACCTATTGGAGTTCCAGTTGTAAGTGAGATGTTGTGTGGAAAGTGTTTGGCACAGTACCTTGGACTATTACCAGTTGCTTCTGTTTACATTGCCACTATCATAATAATAGCAATTTCACTGAGTAACAAACATTGCTTGTCGCATAGGTTAGGTCAGGGCACAGAGAGTCAGAGTGACAGCCGTTTTAAATTGTGTTTAGAGAGATATTTTATGTCTATGAAAATGACTAATGTAGAGCTAACATTGAGGATCTCTGAGCCATTTATGTGAGATCTACCTGGATGAGCAGCCATGTGTTGTAGTTACCTTCAAGTTGCTGGGGAAAAAACACCCAATCAAGAGCAGCTGATGGGGGAAATGATTTGCTTGGGCTTAGAGTCTCAAGGGGAAGCATCACGGCAGGGTAAAGGTGATAGAGCAGAGGCTAGACATAACTTCCTTACCAACAGCAGGTGGAAAACACCAGCAGAGAAGAGAGAGCCCACATTTGGCAAGGGGGTTGGCTATAATGCCCTAAGCCCACCCCACCAACACACCTCCTCCAGCGAGGGGGACATCTGATTGAAATGAGTGAGCTGTCACATCGTCCTTCACCAGTGAGTTGGAGAGGGAACTTGAACCACATTCTGCCTGTTGAGCTCTCAGATGCTGCTCTGGCCAGACCCATCTTGGGTGCTTCCCCGCTCCTCTTTTCCGGACAACTGGAAGACCAGCACATCACGACTTCCTTCAACATATGGAATTAGCAAGTCTCTAGGACTGGGCTTAGATCTCCAGTGAAACAGAGACCCATCTAGGATCTTTGATTTCTCCAATGTTCAGGGCTGTTTGTGCCCAAGTCTTGGCGCTGAGGTCTCTGTCCTCGTTGGCTCGTTGATAGCTGATCTCTACTCAGCCCTCACGGGGCAGCAGAGCCCACACCTCAGCCACTCATGGATCTACCATTCCTTCTTTTCCTGCACCTGCTTCGTACCACCTATGTGCTGGTACGCCTTGCCAGACCTACTCTAAGACAACATTGCTTCCTGTCCTGTCTTTGCTTGAGCAACCGGATGAGGGAGATTCCCGGGAATGAATTCACAGATGCCACCTTTAAACCTTCTCCCCATTCACTCATAGAGTCACGTCATCCCGAAAACTTGCGATGTCCACGTGCTTGTCAGCAGGACTCACCTTGTGCGCCTGCCTTCAAGACTGTGTGCTGCGCATCCTGTGCCTTGGGAGACGCACAATGGCTGGGAGTCCTCAGTGTGGGTCCTGGCTCTCCCTATGGCTCTGTGACTTGAGGTGTGTTCCACAATGACTCTGAAAACAGCTGCTGCACTTACAAAATAAAGGAGGTGACATCACCCACTTCATGGATTGATCCTGGGGTATTCCAGAGCTAAATGATACACAGGAACCCCTTAGTACTACGCTTGGGACACCACAAGCACACAGACCCAGGTCATCTCTGAGTGGTGACAACCACTTCTGCTAAGCCTGCCCCTTGCTCCTCTGTGTTCCTGTCATACCATGTAGTCCCTGGAGTTCCTTCAAGGCAGAAGCCATGGTTATTTACCTGTGGTATCTCTACAGTATCTGGAACCTGGCCGGCCTTTCCAAAAGTTTGCTAAGGAGTTGAGTGATTCACCTATGTGACAGCTTCTCAGTCACTGAAGAACCGGCCATGGGCCAGTGGGTTTCAAGAGTCCTGTGGGG